>VXBH01005791.1:218-39369 GCA_013400035.1 Rynchops niger | reverse complement strand
GGAAAAAATAATGCCCTTTACATGGCATTACTTTTTTTTTTTTTTTTGTCTGATGGAAGACTTTGTTGTTTCAGGTGTATTTCATTTATTAAGATCTCAAAAGGCCAACTGAAACAAGGAGAAGCCTTCCCATTTCCCACCCACACTCAGCACAAACTTAAACTGTTTTTATATAAATGGTGTTTTACCACTGAAAGATTGAAGGATGCTTCAAGAACTGACATAGGTTATTTTTTTTCATTTCTCTGTTTTTCCAAGGTTCATAATATCTGGATATTTTAATGCTTGTTCTGCCACAGATTTTGAAGTTTGTACATTCTTCTTGTTCTCAAGTGTCTCTTTGCAATCCTGCTTTTTCAAAATATGTAAACACTCCTTAGTTCAAGGGAGTTACTCAAAAATGTGCCTGGTTTGAGCTAGTCCAGCTGCTCTTGCCTTCCAGACCCCTCTCCTGTTTGCTCACAGTGAGGTCTGATTAAGGCACAGCTAGATGCTAGCAAGTGACAATTATTTTGTTTAGAAATTCTTCTGTCAGGGGAGATGCCAATATCATGTATAAGTCCTTACAGCTAACGCAATATGCTGCAGGCAAGCTGGCTTCCCCTGTGGCATTTCTTAAGAGGGGACATCAGGAAAACAAAGTTTCCTGAGCTGGACTGGGTAAAGTATTTGAAAAAGATAACCGACCTTTCTTTTATTTTTGAAACTTCCTTCCTACACCTTTGCATGAGCATGTTTGGGGGTGAGCTGTTGTTCAGTCTTCAGATCATCTGTCCTTTCTCCTGTTGTTCAGAGATACACCCACTCCTGTCTGTGGCCTTGGTCCCCCCAGCAGTGTCAGTGGAAACAGTGGTGGGACAAGGGTGGCTCAACCTGGGACAGGACCAGAAGGAGGAGAGGGTCTGTCAAAGGGCTGAGGAATGGTCCAGGTCTGGCCAGCACAGGCTTGCACTGACCCACTGGTGTCAGCAATGCCCTGTGGGTTCCTGGACCCCAAGCTTGGCGGTGCTGACCACTCATTTTGGAGGAGGAGGAGGAAGAAGAGGAGGAGAAGGAGGGTTCCCAGCCCATGCCTGAGGAAATGAAGGGTGAAGTTGTGCTCCTGTGGACATCTGCAGAAGCCTGGTTCTTGGCATTACTTGTACTTGTGGCTCGTTTCCCCTTCCCACCTCACTTATTTTATCTCAGATGTCCAGGTGGGGACATCCCTCTGCGGGCATAAAGTATCCAGCACATGGGGGTCCTGCAGCAAACTGAGGTTTTTTTGGTTGCTCGGCAAAGGGTCATGCACTCACAAGCAGGGGCGATGATGGTGCCAATTCAGGAAACAGTGACCTAGCGTGCTCACGCCCTCATCCCTTCTTGGCCAGGAGAGAGAAAGACAACTTCCATGTTTGGGGGGAGGAAAGGCAGGTCCTGCTTGACTAACCTGGTCTCCTTCTATGACAAGTTGATGTGCTTAGTGGATGAGGGAAAGGCTGTGGATGCTGTCTACCTGGACCTTAGTAAAGCCTTTGACACCATTTCCCCCAGCATTCTCCTGGAGAAAGTGGATGCTAATGTCTTAGACAGGAGTACTCTTCACTGCGTAAAAAACTGGCTCAATGGCCATGCCCAAAGAGTGGTGGTGAGTGGAGATAAATCCAGTTGGCGTCTGGTCACAAGTGGTGTTCCCCAAGGCTCAGTACTGGGGCTGATTCCATTTAATACCTTTCTTAATGACCTAGATGAGGGGATCAAGTGCACCCTCATTAAGTTTGCAGATGACACCAAGCTGGGCAGGAATGTTGATCTGCTTGAGGGTGGGAAGGCTTTACAGAGGGATCTGGACAGGCTGGATCGAGGGGCCAAGGCCAATGATAATGAGGTCCAACAAGGCCAAGTGTCAGGTCCTGCATTTGGGTCATCACAACCTGATGCAGCGCTTCAGGCTTGGGGATGAGTGGCTGGAGAGCTGCCTGGTAGAAAAGGACCTGGGGGTGTTGATCACCAGCCAGCTGAATAAAAACTAGCAGTGTGCCCAGGTGGCCAAGAAGGCCGACAGCATCCTGGCCTGTATCAGGAACAGTGTAGNCTGCCCAGGGCCGTGGTGGAGTCGCCATCCCTGGAGGGATTTAAAAGCCGGGCAGACGCGGTGCTGGGGTACATGGGGTAGTGGTAACTGGCAGTGCTGGGTTAACGGTTGGATTCAGTGATCTTAAAGGTCCCTTCCAACCTAAAAAATTCTATGATTCTATGAAAGGTCATTCTGAGACCCCAGGTGCAGGAGCTTCTGGGGGCTGGTGCAAGTAGGCTGGTGGCTATTCGGCACATGGTGATGGAGGGAAGCCTTGTGCCAGGGAAGGGGCAGTCGGGCTGGGGCACCTGGCACAACCACATCAAGCTTGTGCAGACACACAGCAGTAGGGGAGCATGCTGAAAATGGCAGGTGCCGGTGGTTCAGAAATACCGGTCTTCCTTGTGGATTATCATTCCTCAAAAACATAGCTCAGGGGTAAGGAAAAAAAAAAAAAAAGCAAATTTTCTATAAAGTGGAAATCCTTCTCTTCAGTCCACATGGTTAAAAGCACAAGCCATCCACACCTGATCTACTAGAGGGAGCACACAGGAAAGTAAAGCAGGAACTGGGGCCCTTGACTGTCAGACCTCTTTTTCTCATCAGCAGGACACGTGCTTAGTGTCTGTGCCATGATGTCTATTTTGGTCCGGGAACACCAGGCATGTATAATGACTTATTCTAAGTGCACAAATAAAACACAACTGAGACACAGGCAATGATTTTGCTTAGACGAACTCCATGAAAACTTACAGGATTAGAAGACTTTCACTTAAAACAGTGTATTTTTTTTATTATTCTTTTATATTTCTGTACAGAAAACTGACAGACACTGGGAAGTGTTACTTTATTTTATTCTAAGGAGAACACACTCTGAATCTGAGTAAGTGCTCCAAAGTCTTGGAAAAGTCCAAAGAGCAAATGTAAAGAGAGAAATTATAATTTATTTTTTTTTTTATCACCATCGATAGATGATAGCTACCTTTTTAAACACACCATGTAAAGCTAGTTGCTAAAGAAGGATTGCAGTACTTGAAAACCGAAAGCTTCTGANAATGGAGACAGGCTGGACTACCCTCTCCCCTGCCTTTAGCATTTTGTAAAGAGGTGACATCCCTGTTGGGATACAGCAGAACCTCACTAGATTGGGATGGAAGGAATGATATGACTGTAATGGACCCATAATGTGGATCATAATGATTGCAGACCTGGCCCAGAGAGCAAGGATATAAATTTTTGTCTGGGCCGAGGCTTTAAGGGTTGTTGTCAGGAGATGTCAATTGCAGTGCTCCACAGTGAATTCAGGATGGGCTCCTCAGCACCGGCTTTAACTCCTGCTCCATGGCTATAGCTAAGCTAAGAAGGATGTGTCAAAGAACATATGTGGCTTCGTCAGTATGAAGGGGTCTGCTAGGAGTACAGAAAAAATGACAGCCTGATGGCCCCTCTGCCTCTCCAGTGGCTCCTGGGCAGTGGGCATTTCTGGCTTGCATTGCCTGGCCAGGAGGTTGAGCTGTGGCAGCAGAATCTGCCCAGCAGCAGATACTACCAGCAGGATGCATGCATCCCACCCATTGCAGCAGGGTTTGGGTTTTCTTTCTCTCTACTGTTTGAATAGTATTTTGGAAGTTTCCTGCAGGACAACTCTAGCCAAGCTAGCTGTTTCATTAGTGAGCAGGCACCAGGCAGTGGCGGAAGAAAAAACATCTAAGTCATCTATGTAAAACTCAAGTTCCTGCTTTTTCTACCCAATTTTCAGTGCACAGTGGTATAAAAGAAAACCTTTGTAGCACAAGCTTTTGGTTTTCTTTTTAATGTTAGTGCTCTGTCTCTTTACTCGCAAGGCTAACATTTCCCCAAAGTGTTTGCATAGCTGAGGAAGCGTAGTGTTTTGGTAGAATATTCTGGCTGAAAGCCAAAAGGACTTTTCTTCCCAAGTGGCCTAAGTCACTCACAAATGTGGCTACATTAATTTCGCTGGGTACAATGGAAGGGACACAACTCTGCTTGTGTCAATGTATCTGTACTAGTCTACCATTTCTTGTGCCAGTCCAGGTTATTCTGGTCCAGGAATCAAAAGAAGCTGCACTAGTAAAAGACCCCTTTGTTCCAGTGCCTTGTATTACTGTGTGAAGGTGCAACCATTGAAAGAAAAACGTCACATCCAGTCCAGCATGCCCCAGTGAAATTTTTCTCCTGTAGTCCATGGGCTCCTGAGTAGCGACACTTTTGAAAATATTACTCTTCATCCAAACAAAGTAAAAGAGCAGCCAACATTCAGAGTAAGTGGCTTTGCTAGTAATGTTGGTTAAGGCATACTCCCACATGCTTCCACCTTCAATGAGTAACTCCATAACTGATAAGTCTGGAGGTGGTCCAAACAAAACAGTGTGTTTTTCATTAAGAGTGGAAAAAAGTTACACAGTGTATACATTTACTATGAAGCTGTGTTGTTTGCTATGAACTAACAGTAACATACGTGTGATTTTAATAAAGAAAACCATGATTTCATTAGTTAACACTGTGTACAAGTCAAGCATGCAATGAAAAACAAAGCAGACCCAGTCATTCATCAAAGAGTTGTTCATCAATAAAGCTACATGAGCCTTTGCAATCACACCGCCGGGCTGTGTGGGCTTCTGCCTCCTCCTTCTTCCCTAACCACCCCCAGCCCATTCGTGGTTGGATGTGCCCCCCCAGCCGGCCATGGAACGCCGGGGCTCTGGTCCCGGTGCGTGATCCTCTTCCCAGGCTCAGTGCCCACGCACAAGGCCACCACACGACACGATGCAGTGGTCCAGCCGCTGTTCCATCCTATGCCTTCCCTTCTGGTCCTGCCTCTAACCCAGGGACACAGGACACAGTCAACAATTGCAAGGAATAATCAAAAGAGAGAGGAAATACAGCCAGCTGAGTAAAATATTGTGCCAAGACTCCAAAGACAGGAATGATGCCTGGCTCTGCCACAGGCTGGGTATGACTCGGCAATTTCCTCTCAGTATCTAAGTTTTTCATTTCAGTGAGAGGTAATAGGCTTATTCCCCCCGCTCCCTTTCCACCCTGAATTCCACAGTATGGGGAATGCCTCTTTGTAATGTGTTTTTGCAGGACCCAGAGCAATAAATGAACATCACCATGGGAGAGCATTTCCACTAGGAAATGAGGCCATTTCTGGTGCAGGACTCAAGAGTCCCTCAGTTGAGTAACTCAGTCACCCAGCTGACTCACTGTCAACTCAGGCGTGAGCTCGTTAGTAATGTACTTACCTCATTCTTTGGAGAAGAGTTTAGACAGGAAAGCAGAAAAAGGGAATTACATCAGAATGCAGTTGGACACCAGAAACTGGTAATGAAGAAAGAAGGCGAAATATATGTTCAGTGATGATAAACCAGGTGGAGAAATGTAGAAAAAGTTAAATGTAGTGGTTAAGCTTTGCTGGACCACAGCCAAAAAAACTAACAGGACTGCAAGGCTTGATTTTCTGCAGGACTGGAGATGAGGAAACCATCAAAGGACCTGCTGAAAAGAGGGATGCTGAAGTAGTGTCCAGCAGGAAATGGCTGTATTTCCTGAAAATCTGGAAGGCTTGAGTTAGTCAGCAGGTTTATCATTTAAGCAAACCCAGACCCTTACAGCTGCTGAGGAGGGTTATGGAAAATCCATGGGACCATGTGGACCTGTAGAGTGCTGTTAAAGGTGAGCCTGTGGTGCTTGGGAGGAGAGAGGAGGGAACGGGCTCTGCCTGAAAAACAAGCTCTAAAATATGACTAACAGCACAGAGCGACACTTGTTAGAGCAGACTGACTTGACAACAAGAGGTCCATTATGGAGGATCTTGGCTGGAACCTACAGCATCAAATTCACTAGCGGGTGAGACAGCTGTTGTATGGGAGCATAAATCCACAACACCCTATGAAAAAACAAGACCTGTCTTTTCCCTGGCCATTTTCCCTGGCTTTCTTTCCTGGGTCTATGATCCTTTCATGCATGATAATTCCCCAAGGGCAATTAAGAGATTTCATTCATAAATATCAAGGTGAAATATCTCATCCAGGGAGGAGAAGGGCTCCAGTGACCATGTAGAACTGACCCTCTGTGGGCAGCTGCCAGCTTGCCGGGGCTGGTTTCCATTGGACTTTGTACCCAAGCTATCCAGCTTCCAGTCCCTCTGTTTCCTGTTGTGTTGGGTTTAGTTGGGCTTATTTCTTTCCTCCCCTTTCTGACAGCTGAAAATGTGCTTCTGGTTTCCCTCACCAGAGCCAAGGCCACGGCCATAGCTGTGTTTTGCTGAAACAATCAGCCTGACACTCTCTTGATGAATTTTGTTGTAACAATCAAGTTCAGCCAAGCTGAAGGAAGTGGCTTGAAATCATCCTCACGGCAGAGTGCTCACATCTCTGTGTAGAGACAAAGACAGCATGAATTTTCCCCTGCAAGTGCAAGCATAACTGAATTGGGAATATGGCATCCGAGAGTGACAAGGTTAGTGCAATTGGAAGGGTTTTCCTTCTAAAATAACTGAAGTTACAGTGTGCTAATCATCTCAGGGCACAAGCAAGCCTTCTCATTTTAGTAATTTTGAAAAATCATTTAGTTTATGAGTCTGCTGCCTTCTCCCAGGCCTCTAAAGGTGATAGAAAGGATGTCCCGCTGACTTTAGAGAGGTTTGGGTGATCCCTGCCATGGACTCCCTTCAGTCCCAGTGACTGAAGCCAGCACAGATCTTCCCACTCAGCCCAGCAGAACGCCTCAAGGTGGGATGTTCAGGATGCTCAGGATGCCAATACCGGATCAGTCCTTGGACATCTCCTTGGAGGCAGAAAAGAAGGTACCACACCAGTGGTTTAACTGGAATGCACAATGCCATTTGTGTCCATTTCATAAGAGCATTTGTCCATTAGAGCAAACAAACGCTCTTCAGATAGGCAACAGCATTCCTCTTTCATGACGTTTCTGTCAGGTTGGCTACAGTGTTCAGTACACTGGTGGGAACTACTTCTGCAATAAGATCATTCCTTTTTTTGCCGTTTTGCAGATGGCATACCCTGGGAAAACCAGTTGTTCCAGGTTATGGCTTTAAATTGTTACTAAAATAGATCATCTAAGCTGCTTCCAGAGCCACGTGGGATGCAATACTGAAAGTGGTGCTACTGTTATCTATACAATCATGATGTGGTCTCATTTCTCTGTAAATGTCTATTGAAGTCAGAAAAGCATCTCCAGATGCATGTCTAGAAAACCAGGACCAAAACCTGGGCACTGCTTCTACTCTCTTTCAATTTGGAGTTAAACCTGCCTGTGACAATATGTAATCCCTAAAAATAAAAACAAAGACTAAAGTCCATATTGATATTCAGGTCAGGGGCGAAGTTTCCCTGTGACAAGGACTGATATTAAGTCTCTGGGCTGTCTCTGCGACAGCAAGTGATCAGGGCATGGAAGGCTCGAAGTGTGACTGCAGGACACCGATAATAGTTGGCTTTGAACCTGGATTTCCTACTGTCCTTATCGTTTTCCTCATAACACTTTTGCTTTTGCTTTTTTTTATGGTAAAGATCATGTTCTTAGTTTGAAATCACACTGATGCAATGGCTGAGATTTCCAAACAAAAGCTCTCAAAGTTATTTTGAACATCTCAGATAGAATTGGAGATAATGATGGTGAAAAACTAAATCTTGTTTGCAACCAGTCAGAATCCTAAACTGACTCTGTAAATGTGTTTCAGAGACAGATTCCCATACAACCATCACCTCCTACAAACCTGCCACTAAAATCTGTGGGCCATTCATGTCATATATGTTTTGGAGACTTTTCAGGGTCAGGAGTAAGACAATTTTCTAGTTGTTGAAAAACTGAAGCTCTGAATTCAGGTAATGATCCATACCCAGTGGGCTAAATGCCTGTTCCCTGACACAGTATCCTGCCTGTAGAAGCAAGTGCAAGTGCAAGAGACATGGGGCTTGTTCATATTCTCAAAGGTAGGGTTTCAGTGTAAGTGGAGCAACCGGATTTTCCTGCAGATCCTTTTAAACCCCATGGACATTTAAAAAATCGTGTTCCTGGAAGCTAACTACTAAAAGTATTTACCTTTCAATTTTTCAAAGGTGTCTCACTATCCTTTGTTCTTCTCAGAATCAAAAAAAGAGCTGAGGATAAAACTAAATACCTGCTGATTTTATCTGCTACCTAGCTGGGTACCCAGCTACTATAAATTTTACACTGGTAGACAAAGTGATTTTCTTTAGGATATATATTTTTCAGCAAATAAGTTGACATCCAAAAGAAGAGTGAAAAGGAGGACAACCAGAAATATAAGTGCAGTGTTTGACCTGTAAGTCCCTTCTTCACCTGTTCAAAAAAAGCCTCCAATTTGTCTCTGTGGTAGGTTGTTCTCAGGAGGTGTTTGCAAAGTTTGTACATCTGCCGAGGGGCAACTCACTCCCTCGTGCAAAAATCCTCACTGTGTTGTGATGTTTATAATAAACAGAGGTCATGGGGTGGTGCAGAGAGTGGAAAGCTTAGGGAATGTATAGGAGAGCAGCTGAAAGATGCTTTTGGCATATGCTTTATTGGCCAAAAGGGATGATCTTAAACAGCTGGGGAATGCTCACAGCTCCAGGCATGAAGACAGGGCTGTCTTTAGAAAATACCTAGCATTTTTGACCTCCAAGGATTATTCCTAGGAGTTGCAAGGCAGGACCCAGTATATCGCCAGCCCTTACGAATCTCAGAAAGTGCCTCTCCCATCTCCAGCTGCAGCAGGAGAGCTGAGGAGCCAGAGCTGCTCTCACCACTGGCCATTAGCAAACTCTGAAGCAACAAACAGCAAACTCTGAGAGTGAATAGAAATAACGTAGTTGAATGAGGACGGGCTGCTGGAGGTCTTTCCAGAAATGATCCATCATACATTATCACAGACACGCTAGGAGTGCTGACTGCATTTCTTATTATTTTGTGAATGAGCACTAGTAGCTGACGTGGAAAGACTAGAAATGAGCTGAATGATGACTCTAGGAAAGGGATGGCATGACAACATTCACAGTATGGAGAGGTGTTAACAGCAGGAACGGAGAAATTGTTGGGAAAAGGAAGTGTGGGGGCTGTAAAGAGGAAATGGAAACTGAAAGCAGAGCCCACATAGACAGAGAGTTTTCTGTGTGTCTGATCCAGGGAGTGGTGTCACTACAAAGTGGTTTGAGAACTGTTGCCTTGGATATTCCAAACCAGCGCATACGCTTTTTGCACCCAGGTAAATGTCTTTCTCATGCAGTTGTTTAAAACAACTTCCTTGTAGTTCCTGAGGTGTTGTTTTCCATAGCGCTCTCTGAAATTGACGCTAAAATTCACGATGGCTTCAGAAAAAGAATTATCCCAACCCTGGTCAGTTCTCAAATTCCCGTGCTCCATGCTCTGATTATCTGTAGCCAGTGTTATGTTATGACTCTGTAGGCTTCAGTGGTAGTCACAAGAGCCAAGATTTCACTAATGTAAACCCAAACAGCAGCAAGAATGCAGTTGCTGGTCCATTTCTTCTTAGTTTGCCAAAAAGGAGATGATGTCCCCTCAAAATCCTACTCAGAGCCAGTCTTTCAGTGGAAGGTGAGCAGACAGGTACAAGCAGTTTCACCATGAGGGGACCAACCAGTGTCTAAGATGAATAGCTCCACAGTTTGCTGAAAGGCAGCATTTGTTTTCCTGCTTCATGCACATCACTCTTGTGCCACTCTGCTTTGTATGCATTGCTCCTAAATCTTGGTGATCTTTGAGCAAATCCTGTCCTGCTGGTTGTCTGCCGGTGCTGGTCCTCTGGCAATGAACAGAGCCTTGACAGAGCTCCTCGAGCTCAAACAATGCGTTGAGACCGAAATCCTGTTGGTAACCTCAGCTGATATGATAACTCACCTTAAAGTGTTCTTATGTGTTGCTGTGTAACACTGTTAATAAAACCCTACACCTAGCCAATTTAAAAAGTATTATGTGACCATTGCCTAGAGGAGATCATCCAAGCAGAACACTATTTTTCAAAAGCTAAAGAAAAAAACCTGACAAATGGAAGAAAAAAGAAGCAGCCAAAACCGATTGTGCCATTCATTTGACTTTTCATGAATAATTGGGGGTTTTGTCTCATTCACTCTATTTTCTAATTATTTATGACACAGCAATCCCTTTCAGAATGCCACTTCTCAAGGTTTGGCTGGAAAAAGTGCTTTTGGTGGCTAAAAGGTAGTTAAAACCAGTAGCACTTGGAGAGCTGGGAGACTCATACATCAGTGTGGGTGACCCAGAAGCAGCATTTCTAGGAGCCGTGTGAGCCGCTGGCCACAGGTCTCCTGATGTCCCTGTGGGTGGAAGTGCTGGAGATGTGGTACCGTTGGTTGGACGCCGTGTCCCTGGGGGCTGATCTCCCTGCCCAAGGAGGGGGCCCCAAGAGCACACCCGCCGGACCCCGCCTTGGTCCATCTCTGCCGTGCCAGGGTCCATGGCACTGGTCCGCGCCGTGCAGGAGAAACAAGAGGGTTTAAGGGCATAAGGCCAAAGATCCAGCCCTTTCTGCAAGCCAAAAACACAAAGACTAACACGCAAAAGCATGGAAACAGTGTGTCAGCTACGTTTCCCTAGAAGCAATGCCAGTTTCCACTACAGGAGAGGAAAACAGCAAAACCAGCACAAAGAATTTTTTTTTTTTTTTTCTTTTTTTAAAAGTATCATTCATTGGCTACTATGGGATGGAAATAGCTTTTAACTCCTATGCGGAGACAACACAAACACCAGTGGTCGGGAAATGCTTGTAATCCCAACTGAAATCTGATCTACCAGCAGAATGAAGAAGGGGAAAGGCAGGTGGGCATCTGTCCTGGGGCACCTGAGAGGAAAAAATAGACCTCAGTGTAGCAAGGAGAAAATGTCACCCTCTTCCAATAAGAAGTCCTTGCACCCTAGAGGGGGGCCCAGAGCACTTTACAGAGCATGTTTCTGGATGCCAGCCCCCCACTATGGTAATGCCTGCAGACCTTGGGAGGAACACACCCGACCTCGTGTGTTGGCGCAGGAGGATCTCTTCATCCACAGCTGTCATGTCTGTGTGGTGAAACGGGAATCTGGAAATCCATTAACATAGCACATCTTAGCTCTGTGTCCAGAACAGGCATATTAATCATGTAGTCTATCTTCTAAATTATCTTGAAGTGAATCAAAACATGTGCTTCTGAGGAAACTGTGCAAAGCACCGTAGGTGTGTGAGCTGTGCAGTAAAAAGCTATCCCAGGATTTGGGGCTGCTTGCCTTAACAAGTCTCCCCGCGGAAGGAAAATCCGTATTTCAGCAATGCGACAGCCAAGGGATTATTGGAAATTCTTGTGGGATGGATTATTGCAAGAAGGGGTGTTATTGACTTTTTCTCCCAAAAAAGTCTAGAGGTGATCTGGAAAAATCTAACTGCCTGGAAAAAACTCAAGGAAGCTAAAAGGTAGCTTGACCATCGCAGATGCAAAGTATCCTCCACAGACAGAGGAGAATTCCTCACTTTCCACCAGCTGGAGGTGCTGACTGATTCAGCTCTGTTGCCAAATAACAGGGCCCTTCCCTCTCCACCTGACCTTCTCTTCATCTCTCTTTGACCATTCTTCTCATCTCCCAAGCGCTTCCTGACTCAGCAATGCTCTGCCAGTCAGTTCTGCTCCATGTTACATTACCTGCTTTGACCAACGCTCCTCCATGTTTCTTCCCCTCAGCAAATTTCATCCATTTTGGGGTCACACCATCTGCAAGAGCGGGACCTGAAGATGAAACAATACCCAATATTCCTATCTTTCAGAACTTCTACTTAAGGTACACCTCTCTCCATTTTGAGCTCACCTCTCAGGCTTCTGAGAGAAGCTTTCGACTGTAGCTCTGGATGTCCCAAGCACAATTCCTCAGAAACATCCAGTCTCAGCATCTCTTTGTGTCCAAGTGCCAGGAGGAGAGCAGAAGCAGTTTGCACGATTGAGGAAGAAACACATCTGCTGAAGGTTGACTTCTGATGGCAATCTCAACAAGTCAGCATGAAAACTTGCTTATATTGCTATCTTGCTCTCTCCTCTCTCTCCGTGCCCTCTTGTTTCCCCCACCTGTTGCATGCTGACATAGATGTGGGGCAAAAATTTCCTCCTTTCTGCATGGTTCTGCAGCACCTAGCACCGTAAAGTCCTAACTTTACAGAGAGACTCTGGGCACCACTGAGAATTTTGCAGCAAATTTAGATCTGTTGGGTTAGGGTCAACGGATATGTTTTGAGAATTTGCTTCAGCAGGAAAAAATAGAAGTTTGGCATGTGTAATGATCATAGCAATTTTTTTTTTTTTTTTCCTAAATGAACCCACCCTAGAGAAAGAAATATCTGGGAGCCTCTGGTCTGCCTATCATTGCATGTAAAGTGAGGGAAGAAATTTGCTGTCAGAGAAATGGCATGCTAAACTCATGAGTTGCATACTTGGTGGTGTGGAGCGTCACATATGAAGTTCTGTCTCAATCTGTTGCTACGCCCTTTAAAATGCATTTGGACAAATATACAGTTACTCCTCCAAGGACATTGATTCAATTATAAAACCGTCTATTGGATCAGTGAATACATGAATCAGGCAAGATGTTTTCTGGTGTTCTCTGGATTCCACAACTTGAAATAATCTTGCTGGAAAAAACAAAGTCAGGACTGTGGGGAGCAGTTAACATGAGTCTGGGAAGATACATGATAGATGTGTATTTCCTGACCATTTGTTTTTCCCCTTTTTTTCACAGTGCTCTGTTCATTTCATTCACGCACATCAGAATTTCTCCCTTTTCTAGCTCATAAACTTTCCTTTTCTGTAGCTGTATGCTATTAACAAAGAAGCAGCAACAGCAGAAGAAACAGCTGTGTAAACGCTAATATAAATATCTTCCTGTTTATCAGACTCCTTTGGCGGGGTCGTCTGTGGCAGTTGGTTGTACTGGTTTTAGTGGCACTGAGCGAACTGGTAATTGTGACATGGGCGAGGAGAACCAGCTTGTCCCAGTTGCTGATATGGAGTCACTCCTGCAGTCCCAGGCAGAAGAAGGGTGTCTGTGTGCACACAGGGACTGTTCAAATAATATGGAAAGTTTGGGGGTTATTGCGTACAATTCATTCAAGACTATTCCCAGCCTACTTCCTATCAACAGTCTGGTTAATGAATCAAAACTCTTTGAGCTGGCAACTGTTTTCCACAAAACCGTTCTGGGAGGAATTTTTGACTAGTCACAGAGGCCCTTTAGTCAGAAATAAATTTTCTGAGCGAAGAACTGGTATGGGAATTTTATCACGTTACAGTGGTACAACCATATGCAGAGAAGAAAAATTGTTCCCAAAGTGACTCTAAAGAAGGCAAAAAACCAGAATGACCCCATACCAAGTTGTTCCTTAGAGCCACATGCCTTGAAATTAAAACTTGAGGAAATCATTAGCAGGTTTAATAATAATCCCCATTCCTCTTAGTGAAAAAATTCTACAGGGATACAACCACAATTCCTATAAATCAAGACAGCCCCATCAAAGTCACTTTTCAGTTTCCCAAACCCGAGGTACGATCCTGAAGAACATTACAGGAAAGGATCTCACCTTCTCCTGTGTCATCCTAGCGGCCTAGGTCCATTCTGCAGGACACTTTAAATACCTGTCCAGACAGGAAGGGCACCATGCACCATGGAACAGCTTCAGTCATAACTTGCATGAAAGTTCTGCTGGAAAAGATTTATTATAGGCTAATGCAATATTTAAAATGTTTCATGCCTAATGTATGTCATGGTGGATTTCAGGTAAGTCTGAACTAATGATGGCTACAGGCAATGAGTTCCCCTTTGGACTCCTTAAAAATGGATTGCCAGTCACTAAGGCAATCTATTAAGCACCCATTAATAATGTTTTGTAAGTTATTTGTATGTAAGCCTCAATGAAAACTGTGACCTACATTTTATTTCTGAACCTTCTTCATCTGGAAAAATCCCAGTTTTGCAGCAAGCAATTGCTGCCTCTACTTACTTGGCAATCATGGCACAATTAGCTGATTTCAAAGGAGCTTTCTCCAAGGAAATTACAATTTATACTGATCAAGGAAGGCAAAATCTATCTCAAAACGCCACTTGTTCTAAAAGAGGGAAAAAAATCTTTCCATAAAGAAAGAGAAAATTGGTGACATATTAATGAGAAGATAGCAAGCAGGAGATGTTTTCAGCCAGTTGCAATGCAGAAGGCAGAGCCAGGAGGGGGTGAGGCGCTCTGCCCGCCAGGCACCGAGGCAGGAGCAGATACACACTGCTCCAGATGACAAAACCAGCTGCCCCTGCCGCTGGAAAATGCATCTGAACTCTAACTCATTAAACCTACCCTGCCTTGTAGTCAGTCCTCTGCAGTAAAGTAAAAGCAGACTGACCATCTTCAAAGGAGGAAAGAGCGTAAAAGAAGGCAACAAGGTGGTTTTCACAGCTTGGCTCACAAAGCTAGGAAAAACCCCAGCACACAATTAGGAAATCAGATTTTCTGCACATCAGTTCAGATTATTAGAAAACTCTCTGTGGAAAGCTCACGAAGAGGTGTTTGGGGGTAAACTATTTTCCACGTTTTTCTACGCACAGCTGAGTGCACTACAGCTTTTTAAGGACTTGAGTTAGCACAGCAGAGCACCAAGGGTGCGGCTGGCCAGGGGGGACCTTCAGAGGCCCACTGTGGTGAGGGAGGAGTTAATAGCAAAGTCTGGCACGGGGGCTGCAGTTTGGGAGGAGAGGTGTGCTTGGGGCTCTTCGGGGAGCAGGAAAGAGACAGGTTTTTCCTCCTACTTGTCTTGGAGTTCAACTGTAAGCTGAAGAGAGGACTCCTGTTTCATGTTGCTCTCTCTCAGCTAAAATTCCTCTTGAGAAAGGCGTTGGGGATTTTTCCCGTCTGTTTCTGACTCCTTTGTTTGTTCACTGTCCCTTCCCTCCCTAAAAGCCCAGGAGCACGGGGTGGGGGCACTGCTGAGGAGTGGTCCCGCAGTTGCACGAGTTTTCTCAAGTTCATCAGGAGGCATGGTGCTTTTCTTTTTTTTAAAGCCGCACCATGCCTTTCATCCCCCCTCTGCTCACGGGCCCCTCCACTGCGTGTCACTCGTCATCCACAGCTGGTCAGTCTCTGCATACGGACCTTGAAGAAGGAGCCCCTGGCGTGTCAGCTTCACACTGCCCCTGCCCGCTTCCCCAACCACAAAGCAGGCACTCATCACCCTTCAGTCTTCACACATTTCTGGTGAACCAGCACCTGGATATCATGGGGATATAAGAGACCATTAACATCCACATTGGGTTATAATGGTCTTTTTTGTTTCCAGTTGTATTTTTCTCAGTAAAGCTTTTCAGGGCTTGGACAACCTGGAAATGGTAGTGCCTTCTCTCGCCTCTTTCACCATATATGGTGCTTCATCCAAATACCTCCAAATAATCAGGCAAACGATGCACCCTGACGTGACTTATGTCTTGTGAAAGCTGGGATTTGGCCAACAAGCCACTTTCTAAATCTTTAGGGTGGAGATCTAGCTGGGACGATGGTTAAATGCCATGTGCTAGCGTGTTTTCTCTTGCTGTCAGAAATTGAACTACACCAGCAAAAGCAACAGCAGGAAACCCAAAGAGGAGAAAAAAAAAAATCTTTGCACAGAAAAGGCCAAGGAGTATGAAGCATCAAGCTGCTCGGGAGGGATGATCCAGCCCTTGCATGTGATCTGCTTGTAATAAAATAATAGAGATCCTGAGCCATCTGCCATGTTACAGAGCCTGGTGGAACAAAACACCCTTGCCATTTGTCCTTTCAACACCTTTCTGCTCCATTAATTTTTCCATATCTTACCTCTCCTTGCTTTTACGTGTGGATTTCACTTTCCCTCCTCTGTTTCATTTTCACACTGCGCATGTGGAAGCGCGGTGCAAAGCGGAGCGAGCGGATCGATGGCCGTAGCTCGTTCCCATGCTGGCTTGGTGCAACGCAGCCAGGCGGCAATAAAGCTGCTGGCTTTCTTAGGGGGAGATATGTGTATTTTTTTTTTTCTTGGAAAACATGTGGTAAGTTCCTGTGTGGAGTTTGCCAATTGTGAAGTTTCCCAAGCTGCTTAATACATTCATCTTATTATTTTGTAACACGGTCTTCAAAAACTGTCCCTGTCTGGCTTTGCTGACTGCCCTGTCCTTTAAGTCAGACCTTCTGGATGATGGATGTCTGTGTTTTTTGCCACTTAAAGACAGAGCAGGGATCCATTTGCTAGTTGGATCATTGTGTTATTTTGGCCTTAGGCAAGAGACGGAGAAGTGAAAAAGGAAGATATCAGCTTATGTGTGTGCACAGACTTTCAACCATTTTCCATTTCCATCAGGAACATATCCTGCTATTTTTCTCCTATCTCAGTGCTCCTGCCATGGATTTGTCTCTTTGCATTTGGCAAAGATAAGACACTTTCTTTTTAAGTGGAAAGAGGTTTGGGCCCAATGCCCTTAAGGTCAGGTCTGGCCCAGTGCCTTTTGGTGAAATAAGGACCCTTTTGGCACTGCACCAATATTTTCAGCTTCTCCAAATCCGCACTACATCCAGGATCAAAAATAGTCAATTTCTTCTCTTTTTCTTCCTCCTTAATTTTCAAGGCTTGCTTATGGCTAAAACTAGACATTGATGGAATGAAATAATCTGAGAGAGTAGCTGAGAGAGAGTGATATTCCTAGCTTGCACAAAGTCAGAAATAACACACACTTCAGGCAGAGCCAGGAGGGGTGATGTGCAGTCATTTCTGTACATTTCTGGAAAGAACAAAGTTTCAGCTCTTCAAGGTTTTCTGCAGTAGCCCAAACAATTTCTTTCCTGCCTGCTGCTTTTTACATTTTGTTTCAGTTTAATACAATTGTCAATATAAGCCCAGCAGTTTGAGTTGGCTTTGAGTGTGTGAACTTGTTACAGCTTTTTAAATCATTCAGCATATTAAAGTGTGACGTGAACTTGATTTTATTTCTGATTCACTTAATCCTCTGGCAAGGAAATAAATGTGCACGTCTGTTCTGTCCCAAAGTAATTATGTCAACTTTTGGGGGGATCTTTGGCAACCTCTTTCTCCAGCATTTCGTGATTTCGTATTGATGGCTGCTCTGACACGACTCTGTGTGTAATGGATTGTTGTGTAACAATAGATGCATACCATGAGGTACTCAAGAACGGACTGAGGGAATACATGGAGACATTAAAAATCTGTGGTGTGAAACTCAGCATTAAAACCCTGCAGCGTGCAACTGTATCTGTGGTTAAACGCTGGAGCTTTGATGTGGGAGGACAGCTTCTGAGCAACAAAGACCATGCTTGTTGCACACAATATTTTTGGAAGACCAGGGATTAAATGCATTGCTTTTAATACCAAAGCTTAACAGTAGTTCTAGATTCAAACATGCATAAGTCATGACATTGCATTAAAAGCTGTGAACAGTTAAAGAAATTACCCTTAGGGCACTTTTGCCTCCTGGTTGACCCTCCTCCAGGTATGCTAGCATTCTTCCAGCATTTTCAGTCACAGGAAGGTTCAGAGCCCATGTCTCGACTCAATCAAATGCTGGGATCTATCCCAGGGTTATCTAGGATGCAGGCTTTAAGACTTAAATATAAGCATTTCCTAAATTTTTAATCTGAAATGGAAGGAACGGAGGGCCTTGTGTTTGAAACCAGATGGGGAGGTTACTTCATCAGCTCCTCCATGGTCTGATCCCTGCTCACTCAGATCCCCTGTCCTCTGCAGAGAGCTACGTGGTCAGGCTTTGCAAGCTGCCTTGAAAATCCCTGTCTGTGCTTTTAAACTAAGTTCACTGCACTATCCCCACATCAGTGGTAGCTCTGTGGTAGTCTGCAGAGTCAGACAGAAGAATCTCCCAGACCCAACTCGTACCTTCGCAGACTTGTTTATGGACAGACTATCTTGCCCTTGCATTGCTGGGGTTTGTTATGGAGCAGCAGAGAGGGTTCTCCTAAAACGCTGGCTTGGGGCAACCTCTCTCTGCAGCTTGTAGATGGGGTATTTATTACTGTTTTCTTAAGGTAATAGCAGCAAAGCTTTAAAATTTGCAGTTAACAGCATTGCCGAAGCTCTTCTCTCCTGTCTTTGGAGGCATTCCAATAGCTTGCAGTAGTGTGTGGTCCTGAACACTGTGAGAGGTGAAGAGGTGTCTATTACTTTTGAAGAATATTTTTTGAACTATGGTCTCTGAGAAAATGCTTTCTTCAGGACCTGGACACCAAGGCAGTAACACCACAGAAGTGGATAAACTGAAGGAAACTGTTGTTTAGCACGGAGGTTGCTGAATTATTGTTGCTCCTTGGGATTTATTTTGGCTCAGCCCAGGCTCAATCCTCCAATGTCCTGAACATCTCCTGCCAGGGAGGGGGCCTTGTTTTGTTTTCAGCTGACCACAATGTTTTACAGAACTCCTGGAAAATTTCCCCCCGACAATATTGTTTAATTGTTTATTCACAAGCCTCCCTTGGCCAGCGGATAGGGAGCTGAGGAACGGAGTGCGTCCAGGGCTGCAAACACGAGCAACTCAGCAGCCAAAGCTTTGTAACAGCTTCCATCTTCTATGTCATGAAACACAATACGTGTTCCCCTCCGGGAGATGTACTTCCTCTGCACAAAAGACATTGTCTCCATTGTTGAGGCGTGTCATGTCTCAATGGCTGTGACCCTCCTCTGGCATCATGGCCACCACTTGGCCACATGTGGGACCTGCTGAGCAAGGACCACAAGGCCTTGTGCTTCTCGGAGTGGTGCCTGCAGGAACCCCAGTGCTTCATGTGTTGGGCAGGGAGAGGTCCTTCTTTTTTGCGCTGAATAATGCAGGAAGATCTTGACTTTGTTTTTTGGTGAGGCTTCCTCTCCCACCTGTAGCAGGAGCTGATCTGGGAATTTCTATGTCATCTTCAATGAAAAAAAAAGGAGTTGGGAAGAACTTGACCAGATACATGTGTATGAAGGGAGGCATATATCTTCCCGAGTTTTTGCCTGCTGACAAAGTGGGACACTGTGTAAGTTACACACACAGATGATGACCTGTAATGGAAACGTGTTTCAGAAACATGTTTCAGAAACATGTGTTTCAGCAACAGACCTTAGGAGATCCTGTTTCTTAAACAAATCCTACAGTGCCTCTATACTCTGTAGATATGATTTAATTAGGGGAAAAGTACTGGCTGAAGACCAGTTATTTTCTGGTTTTTATTCTATTTTGGGAAGTCGGTGCACGTTACTGGTGCAGAAAGGGTGAGTAAGGCTTCTGTGACACCAGGTTGTCCTCTAAGGACTCTTACCTCTATCTTGTCTTTAAATCCTTTAATAAAGCTAACCTGGTACAAATACAGCCTTAAATAAAATATATATTGCAGTTTCTGACACTGTGCTGTGCAAGTTTTAAGTTCACCCTACAGGAGGCATTCCTCCTCCAGAGAGCAGGCAGGGAAGCTTTTGCAAAGTCTAGGGACATAATATTGCCAACAGTTTCATGATCTGACAGCTGTTCTGCGGGGAAAGCAGAGGAGATCCGGCCAAAGGCTGCACAAAAGGTTCCTTGGAGCGCTCAGGAACCAAATGGGCAGAGCACCACATTTCGGCTCCCGTTATCTATTAAAGAGAAGAGCTTGGTCCCTCTCACGCCGAGCAATTGCCATGGGGCACTGGAGAGAATTCCTATCTCTGCAAAAGCCAGTGGGGAAAGCCCTGCCGGCTTTCCTGGTGCCAGGGTGTCGCATCAGTCCCTGTGCAGGCCAGCTTTAACGCAGGAGTTAAGGCTCTGAACTGCTCCGGCAGAGCATCTAAGCACATGGATGAAATTAAACATGCATTTCTGTGTTTTGTCGAGTAGGGAAGGGCAGTAGAATTAAGGCCAGTGATAAGGAAATTATATTTTCCTGAAAAGAAAAAGATATTTTGAAGTATAATGTATAGGTTACATTAAGTCATTGGGTTATACAGCTTTTTCTTCATTTCAGAAAAGCACTTTTATTTACATGTGATTGAGACAAACATGAGCATGCATTTGAAAAGCCTCTAGTTCCAGAGCACTTTGATAAGTCCCATTTTGCCCTGCTTCTTTTGTTGTAGGTCCTCACACAGTAGTGAAATTAGGCTGCATCTCTTCAAGGAAGTGCGTATCTTGCTTACGGATATTTCTTCTTTTTGCAAAATATCTGTTGCTTTCACCATGGCTCTTCAGAACTTTTCTCAGACATCTAGTTTTATCCTTCATTTGTATAGTTTTATCTTCCCTTGCCTCTACAAGAACACTGCAAATGCAGATGACACTGTAAAGAAACCTGCTGTTCTATGCTTCAAAAGGCTGAGTCCTCACCAAAAATGGTAGCACTTTTTCCTCTGTCCCTCAGCAAAGAAGTAACACTCTAGTGAATCCTTGCATAGTGGCATTGATTTTTGTAAAATATTTTCACCTTTTTTTATCATAGCTTAATTATTTTCCACTTTTATTCCACATATTACATATATTTCCACAATTCTTTTTTCCACTTTATAATTTATCTCCCAAATCAGTTTTCAAATTCGGAGTTCATTAGTCACCCACCATTCACATTTTACAGTGTGAGGTGAATCAAGAGCTGTGAAAAGCATGTGCTGGAGTCTGTCTCATCATTCAGCATCCTCCATTTTCCTCCTGGAGAATCCTGACCTCTAACAGAACAGTCATTAGCGGTATCTATAATTCACCGCTAGATCAGAGCAAGCACAGTGTGCACACAACTTTTGAAAGGAAGATTTCAGTGGCAAAGCAAGGGGCTGACATGCTCTCAGGACTCGCGTCCAAGCTGGAGGGATGGATGCCACGGGAGGTAGGGAAACGCGTGCCATCACTTGATCTGTGTTAGGACTTGGCCCTGCAGATGTTCACCTCTGCAGCACCTAGTAGGACAGCAGAGCTGCTGGTGACAGGCTTTTTGTGAGTTGCCACAGGGGTGGTCAGCATGGGCAAGATCAGGTACATTATTGACATCTTTGGCAAAAATCTCATGTACTGGCTGCCTCTGTTCCTGTTGCATCAGACAGTCTGGAGATGCTGAGCATCTCTCTTGTCTCGTCTCGCTGGACATCAGAGTCTTTCATGTGGTCACAGGTGCAATGAGTGTGCGTGTCGCTCTTCTCTCCCAACAGGCTGGGTAGAGGAAGTGTGGTGAAGCTTCACAAATTCCCCAGGGTGGATGTGGCAGTATAAATTAAGCAGGACTCAGGATTTTCAGCCTCCTCTGGCAGAGTCTCTTTGTTCCCAGCACACCTAAAAAGGTGTCCAGCACCTTGAGTTTCTGTGCCCTGCAAGAGCCAGAGGGAAACTTAACAAAGCTGCATCTGTCCCCACTTTTAAATGTAGCTGACAGCTGAGAGCCAAACAACGAGCAAAGAGAGTGTGACTTGAGAGTCTTTCAACATAGACTCAAAAATGTGCAGAAGTACAGACCAAAACACTTCTTGAACATGAGCCATGGGTGGAGAGATTTACTCTACAGAGTGCCTATAGATAATATACACCCAGAGGCTGCTGCTGTCGTGCAGCTGTTGCATGAGTCCCATGCCCAGACTTGACTGGGATCACAGCTCTACTAAGCTGAGCGCTGGAAATACACAGAGCAAGAGGCTGGCTCTCTACAAGAAATCTTGTCTTCAAGTCCTGATCCCACAATTAAATCTACGTGGGTGGAGCCTTGAGTGCTCCAGAGTTATACCTGGAGCATTGCATAAGGGAAGGTGCCCCAAAATAGGTCAGTCAGAACAAGGCCCAAGCCACTGCCACATGCTGGGCCAAAAGGCACGTTAAGGAAGAGGCATGAGAAGAGAAACAACTGGAAATGTAGCGATGGACTTTAGTGCCGTTCATTAGCCACAGGCCTCAGGCTTTTCCATGTCTGACAAAGCTGTGAACTTCTGATCAAACCAGGAGCTCCAAGTCCCTCCTGATCCCTGTTGCTGAGCTTCCTGCAGTCCCGTCCAGCCCACACTCCTGGACCTTTGGGTTCTGCTGGTGTCTCCTGTGGATTGGATCAGGGAAGATGAGATGATCCATATCAACCCCTTCATTTCCTCATAGCTGGAGTCTCTCACCTAACCACTGTGGCTCATATTTTCTTTTCCTTTCTATCCCTTGGATTACTGATGTGGAGTACTCTAGTTCAAAATACTGTGCCAAGCCTTGAGGTCTTTTACCACATCGTAATTAAAAAAAAAAAAGATACAAATAAAACCCTCCTTATTTTTAACACTAAACTTCTACTAAAAATTCCATGACCTCTTAAAAATAAAAATCCATTTAAATTTTGAAGCAAGCCTTACTTTTTCCAAGGGCCTATCCTCCAAGCGTGCAAGTTGGCTCCTTCAGACAAGGACATCATCCAGCTTGCAGCAGCAAATTTCTGGTGCTGTGAAGGCCAATGTAGCCTTTAGAGGCTTGATTTAATGCCTGCAGATGTGACCCAGCCACAGAGAGCTCCAAGGGAAATTAGGAGCAAGCCCTCACCCAGAGATGTAAACACCTTGCTATTGAGTCCCTGGACCACCCTTCCAAGAGGAGGGTGAGAGCAGCTTTTGCCCCTACAGGAGATGCTCGGCATGGCCACATCTCCTCGTTAGGAAGAAGGGTAGTGAGTCAGGACACCAGGGTGACCTTTGGGTGTCTCCTGTTGGTACTGGCCTGAGTGGGGCCAGGGATGTGTGACCTGGGACTCTGGGTGATGATTAAGCTGATGTATTCAGGCTTGATTTCCTAAAACGCGTGAGGGTGTGGGGAGAAGTTATTTAGCCCCTCTAAAAAAGAGGCGTGCTTAAATTGAAAAATGCAGTCTCAAGGGTCATGTTTCAAGCAGTGCTGGATTTTGAAGCCCTCCTTCAATGTACACTGTTGCTTTATTTGTGAAGCAGAGGGAGGGAAACTGCTTTCCTTGTGCTCATAAATGATTTTGCTGGGCAATTATGAGTCTAGATTAGCCATGCCTGCTGATCACCCACCTCCCGCATTTTGATCAGAACTGTCTTGCTAACAGCTCTGTGTCCCGGTAACTGACAGTCTTGTAAATATTTATGAGCTAATTCCCTGCCCCGAAGAGCAATGGGTGTTATTTCTGAGAGCCCACAGATGCTGCATGTGGCCCGAGTCTTCTTGAGTTGGCAGGCATTGCTTCAAGCTTGCGAGCACACACACAGACACACGAAATGTGCTGGCAAAGAAAACTGTGGTCCATAAACAAAGCATGAAATGAAAGCTGTAAACCTTTATGATTCCCCTCCTGGAAGCAGTACCGCCTAGCCAACAGTCAGCTTTGTCTCCCCCGCAGGGTGTGCAAGGAGAATTGAACTGAGGGAACTGGTAAATGACCTTCAGTCAGCTCCTACCTCATGGCTTTTGCTTTTCTGGCTCTTCTGATTCCATTCTCCTCCCAGAAAAATATGCTGTGCTGTCTTCTCCCTTGTGGCAGCGTAGTCTGTGGCTGTGATTTGAGTGTACATCATATTTTGGCAGAGCAGCATGCCCTAAAGAGCAGACACGCACCCCTGCCAAAACATCCAAACTCCACAAACGTGTTGTCACTTTCCCAGACTTTTCCTCTTCACACCTGCGTGGCTCTCTCTTGCATCTGACCCCCTGCTCACTCCACTGCACAAGCCATGGAGATCAGCAGTTGTAGACACTCTAGTTGGGATGTTTGTCTTTTTCTGGGGAGGGGACAGAGGGAAGGAGGGGGAACATATTTCTTCCTGGCATTTCTTAATCCCTTGTGGAGGGCCACAGGTGATTTCTGGATGGATTTTTTTTTCTTCTATGAGTTTCTAACTTTCCGTGCTTCTAGCTGATAAAGATGTGACCTGTAGCTTTACATACCACCAAGAGCTAGTGACTACTCATGTCTCATTCTCCACAAACCTCAGTGCTACTGCATGCAGTGCTTACCCTTGTCTTGTCCTCAATTCACTGTTGCAATGAGAGTAGGGAGGAGAGCGAAGCAGCCTGACTCGAAGAGGCATTGAGTCACGCGAGTTACTGCCTTATTTTCTCAGGATCTGAAGGGAGGAGAGGGGAGAAGGTCTCCATTAGTCAGGACTGTGAAAATTCTGGGCAATCAGTATGAGAGTTGATGAGTTGAGTCGTCGTCCCCCCCCCTCTTGCCTTCAGACAAGTAACACTGAACCAGAGACAACACAAAGGTGCCCAGCCAGGAGCTGCCTGTTAGTGATGTTGCAACCTGTGTGGTCCAAACTGCGTCCAAGTCTGTAGCAATATTAATTTTGTCCACTATTCATCAAACAGCAATGCTTTGTGCCCCAGGACACTTGCAGAAATTTGTCATTGCTTTGTTCAGAGAAAGCCAGGGGACAGCCAGTGCCAACTGCCAGTAAAGTGATATACACAGGAATGAAAGAGAGCAACAGAGATCCTCAACCTCTGCCTCCAAGACAGTTTCCCAAATACTGCTTTAGCACAGGTTCAATCTAACTGATTTAGTACAGTACCTCTATGGAAGAAGTTGGCTCATTCCTGGAAGAAGGAGACCATGAAAGGGCCTATTTCGTTGTGAAATAACTTCTCCCAGAAAGGTTCAGGCACGTTTATTGTCTTGCATCCCCAAGGATGCCAACACCAGGGAAAAAGAGCCATCGTGGCATTCCTCATTGTTTTATGAATGGTTGGTTTTGTGTTCAACTTAATGACAGTTTGCTGTGGATTGTAGCCATCTCCCAACTGAGGTCAATGGTAATTGTTCAACAGACTTGAATAGAAGCTGGATCAGATCCCATTATGCTACGTATAATAGATAGTTTTAATGACATGTACCCTATTTTTGCCTGTATTTTACCCAAGACTGGGGGGGGAGAAGCAGTCTCAGAGTGAAGAATATGGCAGAGCACGTTTCAGAGAGCTATCCTGTTTGTTTGGTAAGAGGTTTTTCTTTCCTAGTCAGATGTTTATGGGCAAGTCTCTGTGTCAAACATTGAACTTTTGTGCTCAGAAAGGGATAAACTGCACACACCCCTATGGCAAGCCCTGTTAAATATTCTCACCTATTGGCTCCACCGAAGTAGCTCTCAGCAGCTCATACAAAACACACAACAGGGATTAATTGCTAGCTGATCCCAACCCATTCACAATAGCAGCAGAGAGTTTCTCTTTGCTCACCAGCAGACAGACTATCCAGCTTTGTATGAGCCTCAAATAATGAGTTGGCTGTGGTGGGTCTCGCAATATTTCCATTATGCTACTGTGGGTGTATGTTTGATGCCTCTGTTTGGACAGAATTAGGAAAATGGTTTTTAGACAAATCCGTGCTTCACTGAACATTGCTGGGCAACTCACCATGGCCCTAAGGCCACCCATTTGCTTGTTCATTCAGGCTGGAATTGTCCTAGGTAAAAATAAGGGAAAAGTGTCTCAATGGACCCAGCACCCTTTGTCCGTCAGGTCTCCTATGGGGCCAGCACTATACTTCTAGTTGTCCTAGAACTGGCTTTCAAGTAGGTCGTGGGACTGATGGTTTGCCTGATAAGAACCACAGGTTCCAGCTTCCCCTTCTCACCACCTCAGTTTTAGGTGACAACTACCTGACCCAGAAAGGTGTTTTAGGTCTCCTTGGTTTTCCCACTTGCTCACCATCTGCTGCAGGGATGAATGCTGCGTAACAAGCATTAGAGAGGCAGGGGACATGCAATCCCTCCTGTCATTTTGACTTGGGATCCCCACAGTGTGAACTTGCTCTCGTGTAGGTGGCAGATGGCAGTGTTTTGACCATATCAAAACATACATTTGATTTTAAAAAAGACAAATCTCACAGGAAGAGCTCTTCCCCAGAGCTCACTGTAACCTGTTAATTCAGCCAGGCAGTGAATGCCAGGAGGCTATTCTTTATGACAGTACCTCTGAGGCAAGGAGAAAGAGGAAAGAGGGAGGGGGGAAATTTTCCTTGCCCATCTGCCACCAAAAGTGTGCATCCCCCAAAAGACGTTCCAGGGGCAGCATGTGGCTATTTGGATTCCCAGCTTGACAGAAATTACTATATCCGGAATTTGTCAAACTGTTTGGATCTGAGCACACATTTGTCACCAGGAGATCTCTAATTACAGCGGGAAGCTACCAGGGGAGGTCAGGTATGGGTCACTCTTGTCTAACTCCAGCAGGAATATGGAGCGACTCAAAAAGCAGTGTTAACATGATCAAAACTGTCTGCATTCACATCAGCAAAGACGTTACAAATCTTTGCCTTGCATAACTACTGACATTACGAAAACCTCGCTGTCAACAGTGAGGGTGGCATTTTCAAGCATGCCCTGAGCAAGACAAATTCTCCTGCTGGCATCAAAATCAAGGGAAGTCTGGCGTCAAGGGCCAGAGAGCAGCACTGGCTGTGCAGGGGAAGGGTGAAGGACAAGTCTCGTACTTCTGCCCCACTTTTCCTTCCCCAGGAAATGGAGCGGATCAGGAAATGATCCCGGCTGTATCCCACCATGCCTGTTACTTGGTAATGTGTATTGCTGCTCAGCCAGGAAAAATTACATTCCCCTGGAAGGACAGAAAAGCCATCCCAAGAGTAGTCATCCCCGTCCTGGGGTGCCTTGCAGGTGTCGTCCTGCAGTATCACAGCGTCTCTGCAAGGCAGGTTTGCAGCAGAATGGTTTTACCACGAAAATGGTGTGCCCACAAGCCATTCTCCTTCCTATAGCTCAGCCAAGCGATGAGCCCAAAATGAATGGGAAGAAGCACCTGGAAACGCGGGGACATCTGTGCCAGTGCTGGGGTTCACATCCTCGCTGGGACAGTGAGCGCTGGGATTGCCGGTTTACTTGGCCGTGGGTGGAGCTGCCTGCCGATCCAGGGAGACATCTGCATATGAATCATGGATTTCCTTGGAAAAAGACCTGCCCAGGGGAGACGAGGCAGCCAGCTGCTTAGGTCGACGGTTTTGAGGTTTGGAACCGAAAGAATCGCAGTTGGCCGCAAGCATTTGAAGCAGGGAGTGATAGCTGGTTGTGACTGAATGGAAACAGCACTTGCTGAGAAATACCACTGCTGAATGCCATGTCGGCGTTTTACAAGCAATGGCATTGCCAAATCTATGGGAAGAAAATTACTTGATCCTGAAATGTCAGTGCACCAAATCAGTCCATGGCAGGGCTAACCTTAGGGACAGGACCAGACTCCAGAAGCCGGTGGGGTGTGCATCCAGCTTTCAGCACATGTTCCGCTATGGCTGGCTGAGAGGAGTGGGCTCCAAACCTGTGCTTTAACTTGGAAAATGGTTATGTGCAATCCCAGCTGGCATAGTGGGATCTCTGTGT
Source organism: Rynchops niger (assembly GCA_013400035.1). Taxonomy (NCBI): domain Eukaryota; kingdom Metazoa; phylum Chordata; class Aves; order Charadriiformes; family Laridae; genus Rynchops; species Rynchops niger. Next base: position 11,955 of record VXBH01005791.1, on the reverse strand, counting down.
CGGAGTCCCCCATTGCAGTACAGGCACTACATGGGCAGCTGTAGGACTTCAGCCCTGGCCTTTAGCAGTTGCCTCTGCAGATGAGCTTGCTCTGTATCTTCACAGAGATATACAGGGAACTATTTGGGAGGGGAGTATCTTTGGGGACGGACTCTTAATCAGGGAGTGTAATGGTAGGAGGAGGGGTAATGGTTTCAAACTGAAAGAGGGGAGATTTAGATTAGATATTAGGAAGGAATTCTTTCCTGTGAGGGTGGTGAGGCACAGGCCCAGGTTGCCCAGAGAAGCTGTGGCTGCCCCATCCCTGGAGGTGTTCAAGGCCAGGCTGGATGGGGCTTTGAGCAGCCTGGTCTGGTGGGAGGTGTCCCTGCCCAGGGCAGGGGGTTGGAACTATCTTTAAGGTCCCTTCCAACCCGAACCGTTCTGTGATTCTATGATTCTAGTCTATTTTTCATTATGCCTCCCAGTTATTTCCCTTCATTTTTTAGTACTGTTACATGTTTGTCAAATGGAAACAGGATGAAGGCTTCAGAAATCATTGACACAAGTCAGTGGACAGCAACACTTCAAGTTACACCAGGAGGAGTTTTCAGGATCCCCTTGGCCCTGCAAATCCATACGAGGCATTTGACTATTGAAGGGTGCTCGGATGTTGGTTCGGCAGGTATTATAGTGTTATCCAAGAGGCAACAAAACACTGCACAGAAAAACAGAAAGTTAATGTATTTTTTTTCCAGTTGCATGCCTGTCAAGTTCGAACTAACAAAATATCCTTCAGGTAGGAGACATCTGTGATTTGAACCCAGATTTTACAATCCATGCCCTTTTGCAAATGCATCTCACAATAGAAGACATAAATCAGGCATTGGAAGGTCAGACATTAGGTATCCTGACTCCAACAATTGACATCAGATATTTTAAGAAAAGCATCAGATCAGGTCACACCTACATCCATAAAGTAAGTTTTTGATCTGTGTTCCTCTAAAAGCTTCTAGAAAACAGCGCTGTACGTCTTGAAACCATCAATTTTAATGAAAATTGGTGGGCCTTCCTTGTGTGAATTTGTGCAATCCCTTTTTTGTTTTTGCTTTAAATTTGTTCATACATTTTACCACCCGCAGCCTCCTATGCATGTAACTGTGCACTGTGTAAGATTTTTTGCTTCATTGTTAAGTTGGACGCCCCTTCATTCCTGTGCTGGGAGGAGCAGTGAACAGTTAGCAGCCCCACTAAACTCGGCATAAAGTTAGAAGGATTGCTAGTAAGTCAGAGAGGATCTCCCAAAAGGATGAACTGGGCCTATTTTTTATTGTAGGCAGACATACTTTTATCTCATGTGTAAGATTTTAATCTCACATTGTATCTCAAGTTATTTTGAAAATCTTCTTCCTAACAGATAATCCTTTGTCTGGAGTGGCATAAAAGGTCAAATGTGTAGTAGCAGCTACTTGACTGCATGGGAGCAGTCCAAGAAAAATATTTGTGCAAGTCTTGCTGAGTCAGAGTATGCTTCCAAATGGGCAGTGTGTCCCTTTCATTGGCAGGATTTATCTCTTGCAAGCAAAATCCAATACCCCGTTGGCCCACACACTCAAAGGAAAGAGTGCACCTCCTCTGCAAAAGAGACAGCAACCCTGTTCAGCACAATGCGTACATATCATAGAGTCATGTCTGCATGTGGTGTGTTACACAGTAAAATAGGTTGGCCAAAAACTTTATTGTTTTGCCTAGACAGGTGCCACCTGGTGCCAGACAGTATTTCACAATTTTTCACATCCTAGATTAATGAGAGGACAGATCATTAGCATGCTTTGCTATTGACTTGAAGGTCTCGCATGCAAGACATGCCGATATCAAATCGTCTTGTCCGCTCCCCTGCCAGTCCACGACTGTTAGACTGCGATGTGCTACCAACGCCAAGCTATAAATCAGGCCAGTTTCTCTTGAAATGGAGCCGAGCAGCAGCCTAGCGGCTCGCAGATCCTCTTAGCAAACCTCATCAGAGGGAGTAATGACACCCAAACGCAAGTGGCTTCGCATTGCTGGAGGTTTTGATCTGAACATTTTGTACAGTCCTGGCCAGGAGCTCCTTCTAAACAAGTGCCAGCCCCACGGAGACTTGCAGACGTACCACACATCAGGCACCTGCCTGGGGCAGGGGTAGCACCCATCTGACTAGGGGCCACACAGACAACATCCCTTTACCATTGTAGGAATCGTGGAAACACACACCTTGTCTGCTAGCGCTGCCCAGCTCTGCAGACGTGCACCAGCCTAGACCCTGCGGTCAGATGAAAGCATCGGAAGGAGGGAAGAGGGGAGCAGGGCTGTCCTCCTGCTTTCCTTGAGAAGAGCACTAAATGTGGGGAGTTTGGGGTCTTGGAGCACCAGGACGGCTCACTGTGCTCCAGAGCAGGAGGAGCGATAGCAAAGGCATTGGGAGTAAATCCCAGCCAAATATGAGTGAATGCAGCACAGGAGTGAGCACGCCTGGTATTGCATCCCTTGGGAAAATGGCATGCTCCTCCGGTGAAGAACGCCCCGTTCCCTGCTGCCCTTTCCACGCAGAGATCCTGTGTCATCCCGCCCATTCCCAGCCAGCCATGGGAAGTTCCTCACCTTCATCGTAACCAGAGCCCGCCTGTTCTCCAGTGTCGCTACTATGAAGTTAGCGCCGCTTTAAATAAAAAGTTAAATTTAGCACAGCATGAGCTCACCATCCAGGAGAGTGAATAACCCCCATTCATTCACCCGGCTCTCCTCGTTTCTGCACAGACCCCCTCTTCCATTAAGTTGTTTGTTTACATAGAAGTTTGCTACCCTATATAAACTCCTGAGCTGTAGCATCTCTTTTACATAAGAGCCGTAGGGGAGGGCAGATAAACGTACAAGTGTCTCAACGTGTTCACTCATGCCCAGTAGAAATGTATAGTGTGATTATCTCAGAGTCAAAGCAAACACATCATGACTATAAATGGCAGGAGACTTAAAGCACCCTAGCAGACAGAATAAAATATTTATTTAATGAACATAATCAATTAATTAATTAATTGCATGCTAATCCAAATCTGCCATAAAACACCCCATCTATCAGTTGCTGACGAACCGCTTATTTACTTTATCCTAAATTTGCAGGATGATAGAAGGTCAGTGGTATAAAGTACTGCCTTCACTTTGGACTACCACCTCCTGCGCTGAGGAAAATTGTAGGTGCTGGCGTTAAGGGCAGCTTTGAGCTCCTCAGATATTACCCTTTACACAGTTAAAGCTGGCCACGGTACAGCCAGTATAGAGAGCTGCCTCTAGGGAATGCTTTTGGCTGCATACAGTAGACTGTATAAAAAAGTGAGTTTCTAAAGATTTTCTAGTGAATGAGTCCATATTTTCTCTTCTAAGGTTGAGAAACTTGAAAAACATCCATGACATTATTACAGCAGGTTCCTTTGTCTTTGGTAAATTGACAGGATTTTTCTTTTTTTCACCTCTTGCTGATAAGAAACAGATGCCAGTCCTGCATTTGAGAACCACTGGCAGCTTCCGATTTCTTTATGAAATATGAAAAGCAGCTTCATATTTACTTCTAAGGTCCACACCAGCAGCAGAGAGGGCCAGCAACTCCCACATCACCACGATGCAGAGAATTTGCAATGGCCTCTTAGAACCTCAAGTTTCCTTTGAGGAAGCACGATGTCGTTACATCCAGCTGAAGATAAGTTTTAAACCAAATGAAAATGGATGAAGTGAAGGTTTTGAAAGACACAACGAGAAATTTGCCCCAGGGGCTGACTGAAACCTCTTTCTCCTCCTGCACAAAGTGTCCTCCTTCATCCTGTCCTTCCCCATACGCACACACACAAACACAGGCAGATGCATTTACGAGAACACAACTGAAAGCCAAGGAAAATTATATAATCCATTATACACCTCTGCTCTCCCCAGCCACACGTTATTCTCATTGCTTCACGTGGGATGGCCGACGTTACTGCCATAATACCCAAAATACTGAGGGTAACTCGTGACACTGGGGACGCCCACTTGTGCTGGCCGGCTCAGGTGATCACAGAGGGGTTTGGAGGGAGGGGACCCTGGCAGCAATTGTGCTGCTGAAGACGACAGGTTCTGTCAAAGGGTCAGCCTTTTAGCCCTGGCTAAAAAAAAACATGTCTCCAAAGATTCAAAAATCACTTGGTTTTGTGACAGGAAAAAAGGGTCCCACTTCTCCTTGTGCCTTGAAAAATCTTGGCATGTAAGAGCCGACCCTTTTAATATGATTGACCCCAATTAAAAGGACAAAAAAGTAACTCTTTCACTAGCTCATTATTAACTTTCCCAGTGAAGATAATGTTTTCAAAACACTTATTTTTTCTAAGATTTCAAGCAAGACTGTTTGCAGAAAATATTTTACATTGTATTTGGACAAAAGAAAGAATGCACTTCATGGTTCGCCTGGCTAATTGTGGTCAGGAAGTTTGGTTTTACTTCCACTCCCCAGTTATAACTGTCCAATATTTGCAAAGAATTTTAGAATAGTAAAAATTCCCATAGACTTACTGAATGAGTTAATGTTCAAGAATCATGTGCAGAAAAAGGAGTTACAACGCTTCAGATAAACCCATTAGTGACAAACTTTTCTCTGCTGTGTTCTACAGACAGCAAACTCAATTCCCTTTTGATTTTGTACCGCACTTTAATTTCCAGCACAACTAGGTGTGAGATCAGAATCCAGGCACAAATGCCAGCAGATATCAGGATCCCTCCTACGTGACAACATCCACAATGGGAAAGTGGTCACAGGACTCCAACCTACAGTGCTGTAAAAACCACCTTCTTTCTCTCCTCCTCGCATCATTAGCGTCAGGACAGGGACCTGTCATGCTGGGAGCCCAGCACTCTCCCGCTCTGACCAGGATGCTATCCTCCAAAACAGCCTCCTCCAGAGCAACCCAACCATCTTCTTCTTTTGAAGCGTCTCGTTCAGTCTATAGTCTCTTAATGCATCCCTGTAGCACCCAGTTTAACTCATTGAAACAACACGCCTTTGAGCACACATAATAGGCTACTTTATAACTGCAATTGCCTGACATATTACCATTGCGATATTAAAGTTGAAACAAGGCTTTTTTAATAAAATGAAATGCACCCATTTTCAGAAACAAATCTAGTGCTACAAGAGGAAGAGAACAGAGAGCAGAATTAATATTTTCCTTTTCTGGTATCTCTTTATTTTATAAAATATTGCACACATGAGTTACACAGGTTAATGAGAAATGTACATCTCTGCTTGGGATGTCTTTCAAAGCCATCATTTCTGAAATCTATAACAATCAAACAATCACAGAATAATAATTATTTTATACCCTTGGAGAAATGAGACCAGACAGTTGAGTTTAGTCTACAATGCGTTTGAGAGGCAATTCCTCTAAACCAAATTTGATCATATTGCAGGCAGCGTCTAAGCAAGTATGGAATTTATGCTTTTCACATGCATTTTAAATGCAACTGTTAAACAGAGTCACAGGGACATGAGAGAATTTCTGTGGTGTTTGGTTGATCAGATTGTTGCAGAATGTCATCCAGGATAAAGCTGTATACTTGCTGCAAATGCTCTAGTCCGGGCACTTGCAGAGGGAATGGGTACATCAAATGTGCTGCAAATCCCCTTCTTCTCCTCAGAGTTCTCATCCAGTGTCACTGACTGCCATCAGTGGGAATGGGAACTGAAGCACCAAAAATGTTCATTTTTGGTTCATCCTCTTTCTCTGCATAAATTACAAATCCAAACTTGAGACTGAAAAATATTTTTCTTTCCAAATTAGTTTTTAAGTAGCAAATTCTCCATTGTCTTCTACTCTCTCACAATCCATCTGTATACTCCCTTTCAAAATAATTTGAGTTATGAGATAGTTGTACTGAAAAGTCTAGAAGTCTCTGGAGTAGCACACTGTATAACATACATTGAAGAAAGCAGCAGTCTCAAACAAAAGGAGGAGAAAAGACAGCTGTGAAAGAAGGCAAATCATGAAAGCAATTCAACCTCCAGCTTTTAGCAATCTGAAAGTGTAAAACAGGAGGAAACTCTTAGGGTAAAATCCAGCTACATGCCAAGGCAGCAAGTCTGTCTGCCATCTAATCCTCAAAGGACATCACCATTTAAGTGCTAAGCCTTCATGCTGGATCACAACGCGGAAGCAATTATCATCCTTGGGGAGCATGCTGCAGAGGGATTTTCTGAGAGTCAATCTTGAAATCACCTCTTTCCTCTTACAACACAGGAAGCATTTTCCATCCTGACCTGCAGTCACTCACTACCACACATTTCAATGAATGTTTATAATGCAAAGGCTGGAATGCTGGACAAAGGAAAAACAAATTTTCCACTCTTATATAACTGCAGTCCCACATTGACCTGAACATGGTGTCACTGAGAGAAGGATTTGGGCTACGAAGGTGCAATGAAAAGGACTACTCTTCTGAGTTTGTGAGAGTCCCTCTTCCACAAAGAAAGTGAAACTTCTTCATAGCACATGACAACACAGGCATCTAACTTCATCCCATATGGAAACAAGAAGAAAACCATGATCATGGTTTCAAAGCAGCCTAGCAGGGGAAAATGGAAGGTGAGCAACTGAAGCCAGCACTGGGATCCTAGAATGCAGAAAGGCAGACTGTCCTTTGGGCTGTACATGGGTGTGTTTGTTCACATTAGCACGTGATGCAGGTTTTACAACCTGTCTTTGCACCCTTTGCGTGGCGAAAGATACTTTCCAGACTAGGAGGAGGAGCTGGGTACCTGGACCTACACCACTACAAGACCAGCAAGGTCTGACCCTGCTCTTGCTAAAGAGAGTGACAAGACCCCTTCTGCAACAGGGGTCTTGAATTTACCCCCTCTGTTACAGAGATGGAGCCACTGCTGGGCTGCACACTGGGGCTCAGCTCGGCAGAGGCTGCAGGCACCTCCCCACAGACAAGGATGCAGCTCACCCTCATCCCTCCAGACTCTTCTCCTCACTCCTGCTGCCACAGAGCAGGGAAGACAGCCAGTTAGCTGACAAAACCTAACAGAATTTAATGCTGAAGACTGTGAGGTGGCCATAATGTGGTAACAGGAGATATGTAAGGCTGTCCAGCAAGTATTTTATTTAAAATGAGGGGTTTGGGGTTCTCGGAGGGTGGGAGAAGTTACCATCCAGACCTCAGTAAACTGTTGTGTCATGGTAGCATGATGGCAGGACTGCTAAATAAGTAAGACAGTACTGGTCATTTTGTGCTCAACTGTGCTGATATCCAAGCATTTTTAGCATTTCAATGTTTTGCAGCCCAAGCAGAGCTTCCTCTTTCTTCCCACTGTTCTGGGTGCTTGCGAGCTCATTGCTTCAAGTGAAATTGACACCAGTGGTCTAAATTTCCCACCACTAAACTACACTTCCGTGGCCACAACTAGAATGAACTATTGTTATTAAAAACAAAAAAGGTAAAGTTATAATGTAGCAGAAACTAGTTCACATTACAGGAAAACAGCAGAGGACGTCACGTGCTTTCCAGTTTTGTCCTTCATAACAGTTGGCAGAGCAAGCTTACCTTTCAGAAACCAAACCTGGTAGCCCTACAGATGGCTGCTCTCCATTGCTCGTTCTTGGATAGACTCAACCAGCGTGTCCCAGTTACAGAAGCCACACCAGCCACTCACTGGTGCTCCTGCTCCATGGGGATAATGCCCATCCCTGCCTCCAGCTATACTTCGTATCAGCGATGAGGCTCTGGGAAAACTGCTCCTCACTGCCCAAGGTTCTAAAAGGTAAAACTTGTCCTCAGAGGAAAACAATTTTCTCTGGCACTGAAGTATCCATTACGATTTGGAGAACTTTTAGCAGAGAAACAATGTTTGGTATTTGGAGGTAGGCTGTGGATCATGTGTAGCTGAGGCAGTCTCATCTTTGCCCTGCAGATGCATAGTCTGGCCAGCAAAAGTTGCAATGGGGTTTACAGGGATTAGGAGATGTTGTAAGGAAAGGAAAACCAGAAATAGGAGGCAACAACAGGAAGGGAAAAAAGAAGAGAAATAAGTAACTTAACCTGACACATTTCTGCAAGAGGGGCTGCATTTCTCCCTGTTCTTGGCACAGAGAGGACCATACTGCAGGCAGAGGCAAACAAATATGCCTTGGAGACCTACCAGGTGCAGGACAAGGCCTTTGGGCTGAATTGCTCCTGTAGCACCAAATGGCTCTGCTGCAGGGATAGGCAGGCAAGATGGGATGCAATGCTTGAGGCAAGATTTTGCAGAGATCTTAACGACCATGAAATGAACCTCACTGTGGACTTCCTAGTTTTGAAAATGTAAGGCTCCATGCTCAACAAGAGTTTGCTCATTTGTGTAACATGAGATGTGGGTGACTGCCAGTGATCCTGCAGGCTCCTGCTTTGACTCTGTCAATGTTATGTTCATGAGTGTCAAAGAAGAGGTGGAAGTTAAACGGAAAAAGAAAGTGGCTTGTGGCTTATGGCTTCAGAAACATCTTTTCTACAAAAGTAAGTGAGTATGCAGAAATAAAGAGTAAACAATATCCCCAAAAATATTGAATTCTGTGATCTTTTTTGTTTGGTTGGTTTTTTGGTTGGTTGGTTTTGTTTTTTTTAAATAATACTCGAAGACATATAAGGAAGGGGAAAAAAAGGTAAAAGCCAAGAGTCTAAATGCAGAAGGATATGGACGGACATATTAGGAAGGGAGGTGCTGCCAGAGAAACATTGGTTTGCTTTCCCTGGGGAACTCTGTGCTCCTGGAAATGCCTAATATAGGTAATGAGTTAGCACAGCCAGCACTGTCACCAACCCAAGGAGTCCAGGCTTGGTGGCCAGGGGTCAGCCTTGTGGTTTGGGAGGTATAGTCCCTTCAGGGAGGTATAGTCTACCATAGCAGGGTGCAGTCCACACTTCTTGCTTGGCAGAGGAACAAGCTGTTTCTCCTCTCTCTAAAGTGGGGCTTTGCATGCAGCCGCTGCCTGGGCACCCATAGGACCATCCGAGTCAGTCTAGACAGGTGGACTTGGAGGACCCCCCAGCCACATCCCTCAGACTGACAGGTTGGCCACAGCCCTCTCGTACATGCGCTCCAAGATGCGGTGGATGCTGGCAAAGCCTGGCCGGTCGGCAGGCAGCTTGCTCCAACAGAGGCGCATCAGGTTGTAGAGCTCCAGGGGACAATTATCTGGGCAGGAGAGGACATTCCCATCCCTCACGTAGTAGATGACCTCCTCATGAGCCATTCCATAGTAGGGCTGCATGCCATAGGAGAAGATCTCCCACAGCACCACCCCATAGGCCCACACGTCAGACTCTGTGGTGTAGCGGTTGTAGAAAATGGACTCAGGGGGCATCCAGCGGATGGGGATGGCGTCATTCTCATTCGCTTTGTAATAGTCAGCTGAATACATGTTCCTTGAGAGACCAAAATCGGCAATTTTGACCACCATGTTCTCCCCCACCAGGCAGTTCCTGGTAGCCAAATCCCGGTGGACAAACTTGCGCTCAGAGAGGTATGCCATGCCAGAAGCCACCTGCTTGGCAATGCAGAGCTGGCTAGTGCAGCACAGTGCCAAGGGGTTGGGGAGGCGGATCCGTGTGTCTGAGCTACTGTGCACCAGGCTGCAGAGGTTGCGAGGCGAGCGGTCACGCAGGTACTCATTAAGATCCCCGTAGGCCATGTACTCAAACAGCAGGCACATTGGTTTCCCAACAGCACATACACCTGGAAGAAGACAGATGCACCTTGCAGGTCATTTGGGGAGCAAAGAAGGTTCTGTTGTGCAGAACCGAAGAAATCCAAAGATACTTACACAAAGGGGATACTTTCAAGAACGCATGAAGGGACAGCAAGAAAGGTGAAGCGGGCAAATACCATCAAGTTGACATGCATTCCTTTCTGTCTTTGAAGCTCCTTCACCAGAGACCTCATGCCGAGCTCTGTGGGATTTGCTAACAAGTCATGCAGTTGTCTGATTTGTCTGGACATCCCAGGAAAAAGTTACACTTTTGGAGCTATGTTTCATTAAAAGCCCACTCCTGCTTAAGTTAGCATTAATGGAATTATTGCCTCTTTCCAGATGCAACTGGAAGGACATACTTTCAGTAAGTAACGTTTATAGTTCCAATTGCAGTATTTTGTAATTCTTGACAAGTTTGTTTTAATTATTGCACTTGTACTGATCGTGCCTAGGGGCTACACATATGCAGAAAGACTTCAGAAGTAATGACAAGGGGCACGTTCAAGGGTTCGGTGGGATACTTGAAAGGCAAAGACTCTCACACTACAACTTCTGGTTTTTTTTGTTATTTCAAACAGCTCATGCAGAAAATGTAGTTAGCAGAAATTACTTTTGGCACAACTGATACTTAAAAATGAAAGAAAAAGAAAAAGAAAAAAATCTGAAAGAAGAGATTTGCCACATCTGGTAGATGCAGAAGCTAGTCCCACTGAAGGGTACATGCTTGGCCCTGCACCAGCTTTACTGGGGGACAGTATCAGTACACGACCCCACTCCCATGAGTTTTACTGAGCGTACAGTGATATGGCAAAAATATTTGCATGCCTGATATTAAATAGCCAACCAGCAAAATCCAGCATTTAAAATATATGTGTTTTGCTTTCTTAGGGCTGTCATTTAGTAATTAGTGATCCAACTTATTGTGAAATCTGAAATTCTTGTTGATGACCTAACACTTGAATCTTTGAGGAAAACCAGATAGCTGTTCCCAGAGTGATAAAATCAGGATCTGACAAGCATGAGGAGTGTATGTGAGAGCTTTATCGTCTAAGCTGTCTTCAACAACATGGCTGTTTTCCCCACACTCCCACGATGTGGAACTAGTTTGTTCCTGTACCTTTGCCCTTTCCTGACCTAAAATGTGTTGACAATAAACACAATATTTATTTGAGTTTGGGGCACTTCCTGCTTTTCTTTCTGTAGACAAAATATCAACCCAGCTTTCCCAAAACTGGGATTTATCTGTTTCCAAATTTTGTAGAGCTTCCTATTGAAATAAATTAAGATCTCAGCTGCCTGTTCTCAGGGATCAGATCTGCCTACAACAGCTGAAATCAGGATTGCCAGGTGAAGGTGGCTAGCAACATCTACTTCAGTCAAAAACTAAAAATTTACTGAAATAAAATTTGATCTGCAGCTTTCACAGAAGAATGCCCTATTGGCCAAGAGGTGTTACCGAGACTTTCAAAAAAACCCAATAAACCAGGGTTTCCTTTCAGCTGGTAAGGAAAGGAAAAGGCCATTTTTGTGGTTGGCTTTTTTTGTTTACTTGTTTTGTTTTGTTTTTTTAATGCTGGTGAGTGTTCAGACATCACAACAGTGAATGGGACCCATAAAACTAACAAGACTTGTGCCTGCTTTTTTTAAATACCCACAAAATAAATCACAGCTCCAGGAAGCTCATTCCTTCCCTGTAAAAACATCTGTGCCAATGTTAAACTGGAAGCAGAGCTAGGCAGCAAGATGGTCAACAGTATACTCAATGCAGGATGAGGAGGGTTTATTATGATGCACCATCCTGTTAGGCAACAGCATCAGACCTACATTTTGAGACTTGTTCTAGTAGACAATTTAGCAGAGCACGTAGTGGCACATAGAAAAGCTCACTTCTTTTGCAAGAGGCATCTTTTATTGCAAAAGAGCCCAGCATTTCCATTTGCATTAAGCACTGGTCATGCATGTATGTTTGC
>VXBH01005788.1:3191-13385 GCA_013400035.1 Rynchops niger | reverse complement strand
GGGAGAGCCTTTGGAGGTGAATGAAATATCAAATGACGAGGCTCTATGTAGATTTATGATTGCATAAGAGGCTCGATCATTTCCATATATTGAAATGTGCTGTCCTTTCCGCGGCTGCCCAGCCCTTGGAGGGAGAGAGACGCTCGATTCCGCCTTGATCAATGCTGACTGTGAAGCAAGGAGGAGGAGAAGGGGGGGACCAGGCTGGCACCAGATGGAGCAGGGTCTAGGGAAAGGTCAAGGTTAGCTCAGGCTGCTATTGAATCGGTTGCAGCCTCACAGATAGATCTCTGCCTCGGAGGCACCCACTGGGGCTTCTCAGAATCAAATCTAATAGAAAAGGCAGGCACAGAATGAAATCGCTTCATCTGAATGCTAAAATTGTTATTAGGCTACATTAGAGAGATACCGGGCACGTGATTACCAAAAAAGGAAGCATGCCTAGCAGTTTGCAACTGAAATAAAAGCTGTGAATATGTTGATACCATCGGCAACGTGCAAGGATAATAGATTACAGGAGAGAGGGGCAGGGAGAGTTGTGTGTGTGTGCGTAACAAGCAGATTAACATATCGACATGTACCTATATCGCTCTATAAAATTATTTGTATGTGCGCCTGTGTGGGGCTATATTTGTGTGTATGAAGATCGCAGCACTTGACTTCTTGCGTGTCCTGTGGCGGCTGTGGTCCTCAGGACTCCGAGGATGTTTGTTAATTAATTTTGGATGGCAGCTACTGACCAAGAGGCGGGAACTGACTAGGAGGGGAGGTTTATTGGCGCATTGTGGCAGGACCCTGCCTGCAGCCACCCTTGGCTCACGTTGCAAGTGTGCTGTCACTTGTATTTTTGATTTTAAAGTCCTTGTGGAGGCATGGAGCCGAGGCGTTGTTCGAGGCCTTGCTTTTTCTTTCTTGTCTCAGGCAAAACTCTTTCCGTGTGAAATGCAGTGAGGTGCGGACACATAGGCACACACACCCCGCACGCCGGACACAGGCGCGTGACACAAGCGCACACATGCGTGTGTGGAGCGGTGATACTGTCAGGTGGCTCTCAGAGATCAAAGTGAGCTCTTCCCGGTTACCATCTCCTCCACATTAATGATTCTTTAACCTATCTTAAAGAAGGATTTAGTCTTGTAAAATAAATGCCGGCTACACTAGATTAAACATGATGACTGCACTCTAAGGGTTAATAAATTTAGAATTAACAGATCATCCCAGCTTGATACAGCTACTATAGATGATTTAATATGCAGCCTAAGCAGGTTGATAGTCAGCTCACAGATGCAGATAAGATCAAACAGTCTCTTGATTCAATAGATTGAATGGTTGTACTGAGTGTCTGGAAGGTGAGTGACAGTACGTATATGGCAGGGGTTCTGGTAAAGAACGGCTTCGATTCCCCACTGCTGTGCACTGCACTGCTTTTCCTTTTCTAGCAGTCAACCTTTTCCAGCAATCAAACCTGGAGTTAACATGAAAAAAAAAAAAAAGTCTCAAATATAGTTCAGGAGAGTTATTTGAAGTTTTCAGTAATGAAAAGCTATGCGCTTTAACGGTAATCACCATTACTGTTACCAGTCTGCACTTCAGATTTCTTTGCCGCGGACAAGGCCATCACCACCCACTCTGTCCCACAGAGAGTCTCATCTGTCCACAGGCTCGCTCTGTCTGTCCACGCTAGTCCCTTTCCCTGGCAGACCTAAATCCACCAAAAGAAGGTATTTCGGAGGCAGAACGGCAACACCTTGCCCAAGTCAGCCCCTGGGGCTTGGTAAGTGCAACCTTGTCCTAACATGATCTGCTGGCCAGAGGCCTCAGCTGTAGGGAACCTCGATAGGTGCAGAGTGGCAAAGACAATTCCTCTGCTTGCTTTCTTGGCTCTCTTGCTTTTCTGTCTTAAAAGTTAATGCCTGTAGTAACTCTTCTGTGGTTTATGTTTTCCTTCTTGCTCTCCTGTCCTATTTAAATGGGATGTAAAACAGTTCTCGTGGAGGCTGGTGAGCAATGAGATGACAGTGGTCTCTAACAATTTTTATTATTTGATCAAGAGTAAAAGCTCCGCCTGAACCATTAGATTTTACCGTATGAATACGTTTCCAGGCAGTTTTAAAAATGCGTATTACGTATTCAATAGACCGTCACAGGTCTGAATCGTATCTTATTGTGTTATATGGGGCCATCACCATACCGATAGGAATATTTGTGTCAGTTACTGCACATCTGAATGCGTATAAATTAGCTGTATTGTTTACTTTGGTGGGTTTTTTTTTGTTGTTGAATGCTCAAATGCCCCAGTCCATGGTTTTGACAAACATCCGGCAAATTATTGGTGCAATAAACAACACTTATTTAACAGCGGGGCAAACGCAGAATCCGCACAAGATTGCTTTTTCTCTTGGTGATTTTTTAAAATGTTCTCATGTACTTTTGCAAACGTTTAACCATGAATTAGACTTTAATTTGGAAACCACTGGTTCCTTTTAATCCCTCAAACGCTGAGTTAGGAAAGAGAGGGCCTTAGCATGTCTTTCAGGTTACAGATCCATATGTCCCCAGATTTTCCTGAGTAGGTCTGCGACACCGCACGGGGATGAGCCGGTCCTTTCCCCACCCCGCAACTAGCAGCCACCTCTCAGGTGAGCTGATGGGGCCACCAAAATCTTGACCTTGCCATTGGAAAGAGGCGGTATCAAATTGGCAGCGCTTCTCAGGGTGAAGGAAGAGGACTGAAATACTTGCGAGAGGAACGAAGAAGTAGAAAATCCCACCAGCCCACACAAAACAGCCGGGTGAGCGACAGCGAAGGCAGGCAGGAGTTAAGAGAATTAGTGGGAATCCGGGAAGCGCTCTCCCCGCCGCGCTGCCCTCCGCCGAGCCCCGCGGATCCCACCCCCCCCGCGGCGGCGATGCCGCTTCCCAAGGCGGAACCAGCGAAACCAGTTATCTGGCAGCAATTTGCATATTTATGGTGCCTCCTGCCGTTCTCCCTGATTGCTTTACAGGCAGGAAAGGTAGCAGAAAAATATATAACCCCCTCTAAAAACACGGCAAAAAGGCTCATACGTGCGCAGGGGCTCTGATAGAAGAGTAAGCCTTGTAAAGCCCGTGGCAGGGAATTTCTTTACCAAACAGGTTTTTGTCTCAGGATTTGACGGCAGTTGTGGTTTTGTTGGGTTTTTTTTGCCCACCCCCCCCTGCTCCTCTTTNCCCCCCCCTTTTTTTTTTTAAGTTCCGAGGCCGAAGCTATGAGGTCCATGCTTCTGTGCAAACTGCTAGAGACAAGCACTGATCATTTCAGGGAAAAATAATTAGCCTCGTTGTATTCACTGAATGTATACATCTAAGGAGGAGGCAATCCTCGGAGCATGGGAAAAGCATTCAGTAGACACTTTAAAAGTGTAGTGTCATGGTACATATATTTTTTAGTCCCACTTATAAGCAATGTACAAATGTGCAGTAGGGCTTTGAATATAAAAGCTAATTAGGTCTCAATAGAGAATAGTTTCATTTTTATTGTCTTTGAGTACAAGGGCTGGCTAAGATACACCTCAGCTTCCAGGTGCTTTTGGCCTGCCTTATCGGAAGTGCCGTGGCTGCGTACCCATATGTCCCTATATGTTCAGATACCTCTGGTTCTGGGTAGCATGAAGCAGGGTGCCAGGCGGTCCGGACCTCACCTCTCCTTCAGAGCTGTTTGCAGGGTGGGGGGGAATCACTGTGGACCACATGTCTCCAGCCACACCTAGACCAAATTTCTCCCTGCTGCCAGTGGGGACTAGTGCTTAAAGACCAGTGCTACGGTATGGCCTGTATTGACCCTGCGTTTATCTCTAGTGCCTATCACCATAACATCTGAGGGTGGGTTATTCCAGCATAGTCAGTTTATGGATAACTCTCTCCCTGTGTTTACATCTATTTCTCTCTCTCTAGGCACTCAGATGCTATGAAACTTAATACGATAGGGCAAATTAAGGTCTAAATTGTGAATACGTTAATTTCAGTATGGTAATATCAAACATTGTATGTATTTCTGATTTCTGTATTTAATTTCCCTGGCTTTTTTTTTTTTTTTAAATGCTGGGGAATAGTTGCTCACTGAACAATAGCATTAGTACAATAACTCCCCCCAACCCCAGCATTCATTCTTAATGCACATCAACTTTCTATGTAACGCTACACAATATACTTGCATGTTATTTTAATTGAGTGAAATCTTATTCATACTGGGGGGGGGAAGGCTTCTTTTCACTGCAGTCAGAATTCATACTGTACTGCAAAAATTATATGTGCTGACAATAACAAATGGTGGCAAAACTATCCAAACTGCTCAAAGAAGTGGCCTCTTATCATGCAGGTTATTCACCACCACTCCCGCTGCCTCTCAGCGCTGCATCTTTCTGTGCAGCTTTGGGCTATATAATAATATATTCTTCTGACTACTGAGAGGTGCATTAAAATATTATTGTAAGCATTCAAACAATTAAGCTGAAATTTTGCGCAGAATAAATATGGCAAAGAAGAAAATCCACAGTAAAGCTGTCCTTATTTTTATACACAGAAACAGATCTCTGCTATCTCAACAATTAATTCTTTTTCATCTGTATCCTCACACAGATTATGTCGTGTTCTGCAAAGCATGTGCATGTCTTCTTTGATAAAGCTAAAGGCTAAACGCAAGTGTCATCTGAAATAGTAATATGAAACAAATATAGAGAATGATGATTGTGTATGTTAAATTTCAGTTCGACACTTTCTAAGCGACTGAAAAGCAATGTAATAGAAGTTATTTACGAAAGGTGTTAAGGCACCAATCTAACAGCATGCCTGAGTCCATGCCTACTTTAAGCATGTAAGTACAGCTGATGTGCTCAAAGATAAATATGTGGTTAAGAATTTCGCAGTACCCAAGGCCAAGTGGATTCCTCTGGTAGGGGATATAGCGAGCAGAGTTAGAGGAAGAAAATCCTTTTTTATCGCACTGTCCTTCTCTGTTGTCCCTCACGCCAGGCATGCTAGGAAGAAGGGACTGTGTTCAGCAGCATACAAGAA
Organism: Rynchops niger; assembly: GCA_013400035.1. Taxonomy (NCBI): domain Eukaryota; kingdom Metazoa; phylum Chordata; class Aves; order Charadriiformes; family Laridae; genus Rynchops; species Rynchops niger. The sequence goes on along the minus strand of VXBH01005788.1, from coordinate 8,333 downwards.
AACAACTAAATCTTTTCTCACCCTGCGTAGCAAAGCTAATTTCTCAATGAAACTAACTTATTTTTGATCACTGATATCGGGTTTCTCAGATTAGTGAATTTTTTTTGTTATCCCACTTTTTTTTTTTTTGTTTTAATAGGTTTGAGGTGTAGTTGGATTTATTTTTCAAGACAAAATGTTTGCAATTCCTCCTTTTCCTGCCTGCCACATCCAGAGTGGGGCTTTCCAGAGTTCCTCATAGGGAGAGTTTGAGCCCCTTGTATTTAATCTCGCACAGAAGTGTGAATAGCTTCTTCTTATGATCCCAAGAAGATCTTGTTCAGAAACAACTGCTGTGCTAAAGGATGAGTAGCCGCCCCCTATATTTTATTTGGTCAGAATCAGACCAAGTCTGTCTAGCTCTCCTGCCCTTCACTGATGAATTTTGAAGATGAAGCGTGACTGTGCCATTGTTGGATATGCTGCTATTTTAAACCTCGTGTTACCACACTGTTTGTTCCCAGTTTGAACCTCACCAAGAGTTTGCCCCTGCAGGGCTGGGAGCCTGGCTTAGCCTTTGCTATCCATGCAGCTTGCTCATCTCTTCCTCCATGCTGGTGGGCGCTAGCTTCCTGTGGCTGTAATTCTTTACCTTGCCCTAGCTAGGGATCTCCCCAAACTTAGCAGCTAAAGTCAGAAAATGGACCAAAAAAGACGTTTGTGTCAGTGACCTGTCTTCCTGCTGCTCATAGGCTTGGAGATAGCGACCTGCTTGGGTAAATGACTTGGGATCTCAGCAGTGACTCATAGGAACGACTTCTCTCTGCTTGTGCCATCAGCAGTTTCTGTGAGGCCAGGTAGCCCTGATGAATGGGGGGTTTGGATGCACGGGACATCTTGACGAGGAGAGTCTGGCTTCTCGTCGTGCTTTGTTTCAGACTGACCCGCACACAATAAACCTGCAGTGAGGGAGCCCCGGCTTGGTCAAAACTTCCTGAAACCGAGGGAGACGCTGCTCACGAGTTCAGGCGTGCAGCATGGTGTCCCTGCTCTGTAACCAACTGGTGAGGCGGGCATGGAAACTTCATGGGGTCTGGCTCTGAGAGCAATCTGTTTGATCATGGCCTGTGGTTCATCTTTCTAGCCCTGGGCTTGTCATTGTTTTCTGTTAAAGTCAAGGAAAATTCCAAGGTCCCCATCTTAACCAACCGTGCACACTCCAGTTTAGCGTGATTTGCAGTGATAAAAACTCTCGCTGATAAACCAAAGTTTAAAACTAGTGAAAGGTGTTATGGGGAGCAATTCTCAGTAAAATTATTTGTAAAACACAGGGATGCTTAAGCTTACGCTCAATGTTGAAAGTCAACCAGCTCATTCCTTTCAAAGTGCTGCCACGTGGGTCTCTCTCCCACACAGTTTTGGAGGAAGAAAAAGCCCAAGAAGGTGAAAAGAATCCAAGAAACTGTTAGCAAAGATAACAGTGACCAGCGCTCTGCCAGATGTTTTCCTGTCCCTGTCTATCCTTGCTGCATCTATAGGTGACCGAGTTGACCCATACACAGCACTGTAAGGTGCCAGAGCTGTATTTTGGACTGGGGGTTCAGCGAGCGCCTTCCCTTCCCGGCATGATGCTTGGTTTAAAGGGGCCTCCGAGATGTGCCACTGGCAGCGCATCGCGATGCGGCTGCTCTACAAAGCAGACACGTGTCACCAGCTTTAGCCCCCTCCTGTTTGAGGCATTTCTGTTCTCTCTACCTTACGCATTTAGGACTCTCTTTTGAGATAGATTTAAGTGCCATTTCTTGTTGATGGTCTCTTGTCGGTGTATGGCCACACGCAGACAGGGAAGTGTGGTGTGCCCCATGAACTCCTCTGGGGAGCTTTAACTTGAGTACCTATGTGGAAGCTGTTCAGTATGGAGCTTCAGAAGAGCTAGAAGTACCAAATTCATACCCTAGATGTCAGTAAAAGAAAAAAACATTAAAACCCATTAAAAATCATTTTATAAAGGTCTCTGAATCAAGCAACGGGTTAGCCAATTATTCATAAGATAATTCCCTATATGGACTGACAGTTTGAGTCCCAAGTTTCAGCTCAATCAAATTTATACAGCCCAAGTTATAACCTCTTCAAGATGGGGATTGTAACAGGAGCGCTGACAGACCTTAACTACTGTGCCTCTTTAGGAACGAAAGCTCAACTATTTCACTCGTGCGGTGGCTGCTGGTGCTGCTATAATTAAGACTGTATGGATTTGCATTATAGGTCAAGTTCTGGGAGGTTTTAAATGCACATAGTTTAAATGATGTTGGCTTGAAACCTAGGATAGAAACTGTCAGGGGCACGTTACATGTTTACTTATAAAAAGATAAATAAATATTAACCATGCAAAAATGACAAATAGCTAAGTAAGTACTAGAGCAGTACAAAATAAAACCACTTTGGCTGAAATCAAACGTTTGATTAAAAATGAGATTTTATGGGCATTTACTAGTGCTGTCCTCTGCCTGCCCACACACAAGCAAAACTGTTTGTATGCTTCTAAAGGGGGGGGTTTGCCGTTGGAGAGTCTGTTTCCTGAGTGCTTTTTGCCATTTATTTTATAGCCATCCCCAGAAAGTCCAGTCAAGGTTCAGGGCTCCATCAGGCTAGGTGCTGCGCAAGCAGAGGCAGGCTGAAATCCCAGACCTTGCTGGAACCCATGGAAAAAAGTCTCCCCAAGTTCAGGGTTTTATGCTGGGTCCTGTCTAGGGCAAGCCGATAACGAAATCTTGCTGTCACCTGGCGCTCAGATGTTTGTGATCCTGCACGGACTCGCTGCTGTGCTTGCTAGTAAGTGCTTGCAGAATCAGTTTATTTTGAGCCTTTATTAAAAAGGGAAGGGAAAAAAAGAAAAAAAGGAAAGCAGTATGCCCAAGTTTCTCATGTGGGAATACTAATGCATATACTATTTCTAGAACGTGCAAGTCCTTTGCTCATTCATGGGGAGTCAGCCTGGTATGATAAGAGTTCCACCCACGTTGCCTGCGTCTGATTGAGACTATCGAGACAGCGTCGGAAAGCACCCTGTGCGATCTGCCGCTATATAATGCAGCCCAGCGCCGGAGAACTGGCAGGATTTTGGAATGTGTATTTGGTCCTAATGTTCTGTACCGAGCTGGCAAGTGAGATTCCTGCGTGGAATGACTGACAGTTGGAGCTTCGAAGCAGGAACATTTGCCCACCGAAGTTGCTGAACCTCACCCACTGCCAAGTCTGTCACTAAATGAGCAGATAGGCAGGGACAGCAGAACACGGTATGAACTATGTCACGCTCCTTTGCGCCTCTGGTCCCGATCTTCCCCATACCTGCCTGTGAGTTGGAGGAAGGCCACGCTTACCAATTTTAGGCAGTTTTATGTCTTTTTATACAGCAACCTTTAAGCACCCCACAAGCATGAATGGAGGGAGGATCCCATTATTTTTCAGAGAGAGGAGGCATGAGAAGAGGGACCAGATACATTTTGGCAGATTTAAATGTTAAACTAATTTCTACAGTGTCAATGTTCTCACCTGGGCAGGTTACTGCCCCTGCCCCGGGATGGCAGAATGGGATAGGTGCCCACCTCTGCCCTCAGCTGCTCCAGGGCATTAGCTGGAGTCTCAGGGCTTTGGGATGGATTGAGGTGGGGTGGTGGCTCAGCTAGCGAGGCAGACCCTTCCCTGAGGTTGGTCTCCTCTTGTAGGCAGCCTGAAAACCACCGTGGCCCTGGTTTCAGGGTGTACCTTGGACTTCGCTTGTACACGGGGAAGACGTGGGGTCACATTTCCTCCGGCTGACTTTGCTCTGGGGCTGGGAGCCTGTAGCCCAAGATGGTTGGGGGTGACAGCGGCTCAAACTGCTGCAGCAGGATTGAGGGACATCTTCCGTGGCTTAGGCAGAGGAAGGTTGCGGAGAAAGAGAAGGTGAGACACAAGTTTGCGTGGATCCTCAGTGCTGGCCTGTGTTTTTTTTCATCCACCCTTCCCACCTATCCGCATTTCTAGGTGTTAGCAGTCACTATTTGAGCATTTCTGACTGTTTTTACCCACTGAGCTCACTAGATTCATTAGTCTAAGCAGAGTGACACCACCGTGTTACAGGTACAGAGAAGGATAAAGATACTCTCCATGTGTTGCAGAGGTGCTGTGGTGGCGGCTGCGCTGGAAGCAGGGACTAGAGGGGACGATGCAGGAGNGGGTCCGGACACTCGGAGGCTTGCGGGGGGGACCCGGCGGGGCGCGGAGCGGCGTTTCTGGGGTTAACGTGTCTCCGGAGGAGCGGGGGTTCGGGGGTGTGTGTGTGTGTGGTTATCCCGGTCCTGCGGCCAGAGCTCCCCGTGGCGAAGGCAGCGCTCCGGCGCTGGGGCTGAGGCTGTAGCAAACTCCCTCGCAAGAGCTGTTTGTTGACCACATTCACGTTCAGAGCCCTGAAGCTAAAAGCACTTTACACCATAAAATAAAAGCACTGTCTTTTTTTCTAAAAGGTTACGTCTGGAGGCCACGCTGCTCATACTTCATACAGAAAACTACTGAAAGGGCTATGAAATCCTCTATGATTTACACTCCCTCTCAGTGCATTAGGATATAGATCTACTCGACTCTAAAAATACTGTGGAGTTTCTAACCGACGTGAATATATGTGCATTATTTCAGAAAGTCTGTTAGAAAACTTGTCAACACATTATAAAGCATAAACCAGGACTTGGCCATTAAATACAGAGATCAGAGACAGAATATATACTGCAGGAAGTACCGAGAAAAGTCCCTCCATTCAAAAAAGGTCTATTAGCTAAAAGTTTACACACAATATACACCAAAGGGTTTAGAGAGAGCCCCTGGACCATAATTACAAGGCATAAATGGAATCAGTAAGGGCTTTACGGTCCCCGACGCAGTTAACTGGGCTGCCAGAAAATAATTTTAATATTGTCATAATTTATTACCCACCGAAAGCCACATCAAGGATTGTAAATATAGTTACTTTGTGTCCACGACTGCTCGTTAAACAGCCTCGTTCCCTTCCCCTAAAAATACAATAAAATACAAACCCACCTGCATTATTAATCTGCGGTTATGCCGTGTTAAAAATGTCTTCTGACTCCTTTTCTTTCTTGAGGTTTGTTATCTCCCTCCAATCACATG
>VXBH01005784.1:125768-151102 GCA_013400035.1 Rynchops niger | reverse complement strand
AATCTGGCTATTTATTACAGTATCGTGCTCCGGCGAGGGCCAGCCGGGCTACCCTGCCCCGACCCGCCACCCTTTCCCCAGCGCCCTGCGCCTGACAGGACCGGTGAGGAAGATGGCCGCCGCGCTCCTCCCTCCCGCCCCGTCCCCTTCGTTAAGGTTGGGGCAGAGCCCGGCTTTCCTGAGAGTGGGCTGGCCTCCTCCCCACGGGAGCACTCACCATCGTGGCATATGGCTGCGGAACCTACCTGCCAGGAAAGTGCCGAGATGAGCTGCCGCCGGGCTCCAGCATCACCCGGCTCCCGCCGCTGAGCCACCGCTCCCGTTGTGCTGAGGGGCGGGCGGCCTCCCCTCACGGCGGCGGGTCGCTGTCCCGCTTGGCCACCGCCTGCTGCCGTTGCGACCCTTCCCCAGAGGTGAGCTGCCAGCCTCCCGGCCGCTCCTCCCCGCGCCCCGAAGGCCGCCGTGACCCCCTCCAGCCATGGCCCCGGCCCCCCGAGGGTCTCGGAGGGGCGGCGGCTGCCCCGCCACTACAGGGGCTTCACCAATAATTCTCCCGTGGCTTGTGAACTCCAGGGTGCTGGGTGGAGATGGAGGAGAGGTCCCGGCTTCGGCCATCAGGCGAATTCTCTCCGGTTGTGTCAGCTCTCGGGTAGACGTTAGGTGGAGCCCCGTCCCTTCCCCTCAGCCAGGGAGGGAAGGCGGCCGTGGGCGCTTGCCGCTCTGCCGCTGCTGCTGAGGAGGTTTTTCCCTCATAAGAAGTTTAGCGGCAGGTTTGATTGCTTGCTTGGAACAGGTAGTCAGTCTGGGTGCCATAACCCCTTATTAGTTACTTTTAAAAAGAGGTTAAATGACTGCTCAGCTCCCTGTTGGAACACGAAGGTGGCATCGCCCCCCTTTAAAAATAACTTGCTGTCGTGAAAGGCACTTAAGTAATAGCAGCACTTCGCGTTTTTCAATGCAGACTTTCACCCGAAAATTGCCTTTTAGAAATATGAGGTAATTAAATTGTCAAGCGCAGAGTGAGCGCATGGATGTCTTCACTGAAAGCACCAACTTCTGGGATCAAACTAAAGGAAAACTTATATAGTAGTACTTCCTAAGGACTGATGATCGGCAAAGACGACCATCAAATCAAACTATTGTGTAAGCATAGTATTCTATATAAAGCACTATAGATGGAATAAACAGCCTTATCGGCCATACAGAATGAATGGTCCTTGTCAGAAACCGCATCCAGCCTCAGGCGTGGAAAAACACTGTTACTTCCAACAGAGCTTCTGCCCACGCAGAACTTGCAGGCTTTTACTCAATTAGGTAAAGTTTAGCACAATCAAATACATTTAAGATATCAAAATAGCAAGGGCGAGCACTCAAGAAGGAGCAGAAGAGTGAGAATGTGATTAGGAAATTCTGTCCTGCAGGTTTCTTTTATTAAACAGCAATTTCAGTGGTCATAAATGCCCAGCAGGCATTCAGAATTACACGTTACCTCAAAGGCATTACTCGTTTTATCAAAGAGCAGGTATTAGTCACGCCATACTCCTCAAAGTGATACTATAACAGAGGAAATGCTAGATCTGAGAGCTCCAGACCTCCTCTGGCCAGATGCTTAGCAACTTCACGTTGAATAGGCTGTATTCAAAACGAAATAATCTCTTTGGACAAAGTTCTTTACTCAGCCAAGAAAGAAAAAGGCTGAGAGCTTCTGGCCTATTAGCCCCTGCGACTTTGCATCTGCTGTTTTATTCATCTCTTTTCCCCAAACAAGAGGAAATGTCCACCAAATATTTCGCTGGCAAGATTTTTCTACCCCAAGGCTCATTTTTCTTCCAGCATGTCTGCCAGGGGTTGCGAAGCAGACATCGCCTAGCTTCCTTTAATCAAGCTGGTTGTGTCACAACAGAGGAAAAGCAGTGTTGTTTTGTTCTGAAGGGCTGGGCAGCACTCGTATGGACTTTTTACGCAGGCTGAAGTTCGTCCCTGTGCACAGCTCTCTGTCAACTTGGAGAGTTCTTTTTGAAGACCCGATGGCCGATGACAAAACCTTTTCCTTGCGCCTGCACGTGCGCACACAAAATTTTAGGACTGTTTTCTACTGCTGGTGCTCAGCCATGATCCTATAAATATCACTGAAATTAACTTTATTTTTTTCTGTCTTTTATTGCATTCCAATTTATGCCAATCTGTGCAGGAAAACAAACCTTACAAAACTGTTGAACAGTTTCCAAATTAACAGGCTCCCTGAAAAAAAACCCTCAGTGTTTACTGGCTTGCCATCTTCATGATGGGCCTTTTGTTCTTTACATGACCTCCTTTCCATTTAAAAATAGCTACTTTTACGCAAAGTATCTTTCAGCCTGTACACTACCTACAAAAATCTTATTACAGGTGCTAACCATTCCTCTTCCCACATTTTTTTTACTTGGAGCACAACCTTCTTTTGTATTTCTGGAGCAATTACTGTCCTTATTCTCTCCTCCACAGTGTTACCTTCAGCCATGGGTATGGAGAATGGTGTACTAAACCCATTCTGGTTGTGAATTCACTAAAATCAATAAATCGAGTCAACTAAATTGTGCCTGAAGAATGAAAGTTGTGCCTATAGAAATAGCTTAGCCCAAGGGCTCTGTGCCATTCAGCACGCATTTTAAGGGCATAAGTGAAACTGAAGTGATATATTATTTTTGTACCTGCCTTCTTCACTCACTTGAATTTTTTTCATATGCTGTGATACAGCCTAGGAGAATCTAAAATGATTTCCTGTAAGTGATTAATTATTCTGTGTTTACAGCAGTGTAAGGAAAAGTAGACAGTAGAAAATTTTTGAGGTTTGAGAAGCTTGAAAAAGAGAGGTTTGTAAAAGTGGAGCTGAGGCTTCATGAAAAGACGTTGGTCCAAACTGTACCCAGTCTCACTTCACTGTTGTATTGAGGGTACAAGAAGCCAGAGTCTTTATTCAAAAGATGTATTGGAACAGGAAAAAGATTGTTTTGCTAGTTAAAACTTGTTGGTCAGGAGAAGCCGTGATGGGACTGGATGGGGCTCTAAGGTCTCCCCGGAGCCTTCTCTTCTCCAGGCTGAATCTCCTCAACTCTCTCAGCCTGTCCTCACAGCAGAGGGACTCCAGCCCTTGGAGCATCTTGGGGGCCTCCTATGGACCCACTGCAACAGTTCCTTGTCCTTCTTATGTTGGGGGCCCCAGAGCTGGATGCGCCACACAGCTTGGTGTCATCAGCAAACTTCCTTAGCCTGTACTCGATCCCACTGTCCGTGTCACCGCCAAAGATGTTAAACAGTGCCAGTTGAGACACTGCAGTTAACTGGGATTGATCTGCAGCCTATTTGTTTTATTTACCATTTACACTTCTCTAAACCTACCATTACCACCTCTGAGGGGATCCTCTGAAGAGAGCATGATTATCCATGTTTTAGTCAATTAACTATTTGGATCTGATTTCTAGTAACGGTGCATGAGAAGAAAAAAATGCAACTTTATTACTAAGTGACTCTACAAGAACAGCTTTTGCTGATACAAGATGTCTGATGAGGCAACCTTTTCTTTACAACAGATCATGTGCGTAATTTTTCGATCAATAGCAGGGACCAGTCCTGCAAATTTTTCGCCAAGCAAGCTGCAGACCATTTACCCCAAAATACCACTACGAATTTTCTGCTTTACAATATTTCTATATGAATAAAAAGCCTGTGATGGACGTGCTTACGGCAGCAAAAAGGTACCTGACCAATACAGTGTTAGAAAATCTGTGAAACTGATGCCAGTAAACCTTGTAAAGAGCAGAAAAAGGTCTAAGATTTGTGTTGCTTTTCAGGACTCTGAAAAGAAAATCCTATGAGTTGTAAGTTGAAGCTGTATGGTATAATAATTTTTGAAGGGCAATGAATAAATTCACTATAAACTTTTGGGATTTTCCAGGGCATTTTAAAGCTGGAAGTTGCCTTAATCCATTGCCATAGTTTTTTTTTTAACTTTGTAACCTCTCATCTCAAGCAGCCTGGGGGTTTGAACCTTTGACTAAACTTAAATTCATCTTGAAATTCAGATGACCAAGGGTATATAGTTATGTATTAAGTGTGACTTTAACTTTTCTTTTCCTCATAGGCGTTTTCTTAACAGCATGCAATTCCTTTAAAGCTATTAATCAGAAAGCTGATGAGTTCTTTAGCTATTTTTTTTGGTTTGGTGGGTTTGTTTTTTTTTTTTTTTTTTTTTTTTTTATATTATGCATTGGCTATAGTCAAGCAATCTCTTCAGATTTTGCCTGCACTTCGGGCATGCCTTGCGTCCATCTCGCAAAATATTAGGCATTTAACAGAGATATCTACATTGGAGGCCTTACTTAGCAATGAAGAGAGACAGGCACTTCAGGAAGGTATTTCAGCTTTTTGATCGCCTGTGATTTGTTGTGACTGAATGTCTAGTAGAATATGCCACATGATATAATTTCTGCTCCTTCACTGGGTGGTTTGCAAGAATATCCAGTATATTGATATTAACACACAAAAGCAGCACATGATTTGTTTCAAAAGTACCGTCTCTGTGTTGCCTTTATTCCTTTCTCCGTAAATCAGTGAGATTGCTGTTGTCATTGGTTTGATATATTTGGCCCCAAATGACTAGTTTTGAAAACCCAAGCTGTAAAAATGAGCATTTTGCAAAGACCAGTGTAAATTTGAAGTGGATTGTGTGATCATTTGTGCTGGTGAAACACGCTTGCCTGTCTACACACACCAAATGAGCAAGAATGTAACCGAACCAAGTTCATTTAGAGTTGAGGGTTGGTCTCGTAAATTACACAGTCTATTTGCCACCAGATCTGTGCTTGTGAGTGAAATTAATAATGCTTCCCTACCTTATCCTAATTTATTATTACAATGCTTCTTATAATTAAGTATGATTGTTTTAAAGTATAATATTAAATACGGTGGTATGGATGGAGAAGTAGCTATGTTTTATCAAAGATTCAAGAAAATTTAGTTGTTGTGTTCATTCAATTCTGGTTGTAAAACAGAATGAAAAGGAAGGGAAAGTAGAAAGAATGAAGTCTTTTTCTGCTTCAGGTAGAAGGCAGGCAGATTTTCTGCGATGAATTAAACAAGGGCTACCACTCAGCTTTCTGGTAACTTTGCTACATTGAGAACATCTGCAAAATCGCACTGAAAAGGTCACATTTGTTTATCTGGGAGCAGGATATGTTTTGTAATTGATGGAAAAGAATGGCATAGGCCAAGTGGCAATGCAGTCAGTCTGCCCTGAGCAAAGCCAATGAGGAAATAAACGCAATTTGAAGAAGCTCTATTGGGAACAAGCAGTCCCAGTGAACCCACATGTAGAGGGTTTGAAGTCTTTAAGGAATTTCTGTATCTTTATTACTCAGGAAGCGAACAGACTAAGAAGAAGTTTCCCAGCTTGAGCCAGACCCAGCAGCCGGGTTCCTTCAATGGTAAAACCACTGTGAACACTTTCAAGTCTGGGATGGAGGAGTTGACACTGTGAAGCCCATTTGGATCAGCTGCCTGGGGCATTCAAATTTTATCTCTGGCTACAGCCTGCCAAAGTAGATATGCCCCTTTGAGGCAATGGATATCACAGGGCCAAGGCGCAGTGTGAGACGGCCGGAGGAAGTGCACCCTCACTAAAGGGGATGGGAACAACCCGCCACAATGATCATATTAATCCAGGCTCATGAAGCAAATCCAGAGTTTCACCATCTTCCTCTCTTACCACAAATATGGCGAGGCTTGTAATAATCACCTTTATGCACGTTTTTTTTGGAAAAGGTAACTCAATATAGCCTTCTTCAAGCAGAAGATAACTGTCTTAGAGCTACTGTGGGGAGGTGAAAAGCATTACTGCTACAATAACACCACTGTTAAATTTTTCTTCTTATCTGAGTGATGATAGGATAGTTATAAGAGCTTTTTGTGCAGTCTTTCATTCTTCCAGGGACTCCCATCTTCTAACATAACTTCTTCCCTCATCTAGCATCAGCGATGAGCAGTTTACTGTAATGATAAATGTGTGCACAGTAAAAAATGGCATGGTAAAAACTGACTTGTAATCAGGGGGAAGTGTCGTGATGCTGAACATTTCTTCATGGTCAATTCTTTACAAAGCAGTATTTTTCGTTTTACAAGCAGAGGGATGATTTTTACAATGTCTCTCTCCTCTAGTGCTCTCTGGAAGCTGAATAATAAAATTTGTACTCTTTAGTGCAATAAATAAAATAGGACTCTGACATAACCGTGAGGCATCAGGTTTCTGCAGAGCAGAGAATTTTGTCAGTGATGCATGAGACAAAGTAGTATCCAAGCTCCAAGCATTCTTTCAAGTTTTTTTGGTCATCATGCCAACAGGTCAACGGACCTGTTTCTGTCATTAGTGGGAACAGATAGGAACTTTTTTTTAATCCTTGGCCTGAGCGTGTTTCATAATCAAATGTTCCTTTAAAGCTGGGAAATTACATTGACATCAGAAAAAAAAAAAAAAGCAAAAAGAAGACTTTATCTCTTAGGCACTGCCATATGTCATTCCAGGTGGAAATCAACAGGGTGCAGTAAGGCAAAGATTGTGGAGGGACCCTGTTGTGCTTGGCTTTAGGAAAGCATATGGTGCAATGATGTTCCAGCTCTGACTGAATTTTCCTTCTCTTGTATTCTCTGGCAAATGTGTTTGTTCTAATATATATTCAACTGTTCTGTTTGTGCCTAGGAATAGGGTACTCCTCCATCTTCAAAACTACCTATTAGATCAGGTCCCACTTCAGAGAGAACCCCAGAAGAAACAGAGAAGAGGCATGAGAAATTTCCTCACTAATTGTCCCAACCACCTTTAAAATTTGGAAGAGGTTACAGAGGCTTGGATTGCAATGGCCTTGCTGGAGACTTTAGGATGCTGAAATTCCAGAAGGAATCTCTCCCCATCTTAAGCAGTAGCTGCTCCAAAGAAAAACAGTGCTGGTCCTCAGCCAATTTGTGTGCCCCTACAGTAACGCTGAGCTGCAGTTGGCTTGCTCTCAAGACATCCTTCCTAGCCTTGGAGGTGACTGCATGGGAAGTATTGCATTTCAGAATTTATTATTTATTGTTAAGTGTCTCAGTGCACTCTTCAGGGCATGAAGCTGCAGCAGTGTTAACCAAACCCGAGTTCCCATCATCCTGCTCTCCTGTGCTTGGCCAGGCATGTCCAGGACTACACAGAGAGCTTCAATCTCCAGGGCCTTCATTTTGTGTGGAATCCAGTGAAATGCTTCAGATATATGTGTAATCAGAGATTACAGCAAAAAGTAGTAGTAGCTATATTTGTCTCAGTGTCATCTTTCAGTATCAGGTCAGCATACGATATGGTTTCTGAGTGAGGCTGTTGCTTGCGGCTTCTGAGGAAAAAGGCATAAATCTCCAGCACTTGGCAGTTTTGAAATGAGAAGCCCATGCAGGGAAGTTTGTAATCATAAGCAGTTTAACGGCTGGTTTCTATTCTGAAGCTGGGGGGTGTTTTATGTCTCCTAAAACATATCATTATTACCTCTAATGTAACTGTTGGTATCTGCATTGTCCAATCCTTTTTAAAAATCCCATTAGGCTTTTGACCCCTCTGGTTTCTGTCTGCTCAAAATCCCTTAGAGCAAAACTAACCCCTTACAAAGTTCCCTGCACACGTACCACTGAGGGTACTTGTACACCACAGGCTTTCTGCACTGTGGTGTCCGAACGGTTAGCAACTTGGAGCCGTGTTAGCCAGCGTGGCTGAAAGGAAGTTGTGGACACGTATTTGGGCAAGGCTGTCATCTGCCAGCTTTGCAGTGTGGTTGTAGTACAGCTATAAGTTACAGGGCTGAAATACTGAGTTGCTCACTATGTTCCTAAAAGTAGCTGTTCCCCTTTCTCTCCTCTCCCTTTCCTTTTCTTCCTTTGCTTTGCCTTAGCTCCTTCTTGCCCCCAGAAGTTGAAAATGCAAAGTAATGTGAACTAACTCAAACTCATGTGCACTAGATGCAAAACAAATATTGCAGATTGTGTTACAAAGTGGAGTCTGATGTGCGCTTCCAGGCAGCACAAGGTGTGACTTGGCAGCGGCACCCAGAGCATTCATCACATTGTTTCTCTGCCCTGCTGCAGTGCTGTTGTTGACACCTGTATATACTGGTTGAAAGAACTGGACATCGTCATCATCATTGCTGTGTCCTAGACAAAATACGTTCTTGTACTTTAGAAATGTTGAGCAGAGCAGAGCTGGAAACATTTATGGGAACGCCACTTGTGACATTAATAGCAAAATGGCAGCAGCATCTCGCTTTCCCAGCAAGTGCACGCTCTATTAGTACTTTCCATCTGCTGAGTTTTTCATTTTATTGTGATTTGCATTTTACTGTTTTTCTCTGTGGTCAGAATACTGCTCCACAACCAAAGGAAAAGCAGGTAGCAAGGTTTTCAAATAGTAACAGTGGCCACTGCTATATTGATAACAATATCCTTTGGAAGCAGTAGGACTTCATCTTTTCCCTGCTCTTAAGCAGCAGATCTCTTCAGTAGCCTGTGCATGCACCTTTACAGCATTTTTAGCCTTGATGTCTTTTAATCTACTTTGATTTTTTTGAGGGATATCTCCCTGTGAATAATCACTCTTGAGATACTTAAGCTGAACTTGCAATTTCTCCTTGATCTCAGGACCTGATAAAAGAGTGTTCCCCCTTTCCTTTTTACTGCCTTTTCTGTGGGAGGACACAAAATTCTGAAAAATTCAGAAATGTAACCTTAAGGAGTTTATAATCCAACTCCTGCTGGCCTCCTGTTATATGGTGGCGATGATGGTGGTAAATCAAGGATGAAGTCATATTTCTGTAAGTGTAAACACAGTAAGGAGTAAAAGCACAGGAAGAAACATGTATAGCAAACCTTCACAAAAGGTGAAGGTTTTGTTTGGATAAAAGGTGAGGTGTTTTTTGCATAAAAAACAACTCTTTCATGAGAAGTTTTGAGATACGGTCCCATAAACTGTAGGACTCTGAGGTGAGTTTATGGTGGAGCCGAGGGTGCTGGGAGCTCCTTATGACCACTGACTCTTCTCCATACTTGGGTGGCAGGGAAGCATTTTATCCCTCCTATTCCCTTTTCTCCCGGGGAATCCTGCAAATGTATCTGGTTTGGGAGGTCTAGTCTACCAGTGTGAAATTTGGAGTATGATACGGCCATGAATTTCACTGTGTTAAAAGTCCAGATTTAGTGGTAGTGTGTTTGAAACAGAACGTGTTGCCCAGAGCTTGGGGAAGGCTCTTTCTAAGTGGAAGTGTCAAGTAAACTAAGTTATGACAGAATTACAGAGACAGCAAATTGTAGCAGAAATAGAGAAGTCCTGCCATGTAACTTCTTGCCCATTACCTCATCTGCGTGAGAGTATCCAACCAAGCTTGCACATTTATCCAGCTTTAAAACTTCAAACCTGATTTGAGGTGTAAAATGTGACGGAGAGTTGATAAGGCCAGGGACATCGCTCCAGATGTCATCAGCAATCTGTTGTTATCGTTCAGTCTTACCGGAGATCTACCCGGAGGCTTTTAGCGGGAGCAGAAAGCTGCTTTGTGCCGTGTGTTAAACAAACAGCAGCAGGCAGTCCTGTCCTCAATTAGCTATTGATCTAGTAGCCCATATTCTGCAAATTTTAACCTATTTTTTGTTACCACTGTACTCATGTGAGTGGCCCCAAACAGGTCAGTATTTGAGTGGAGTAACTCATGAGACAGTTTGCAGGATTAATTTGTAGATTCAGCATTTAACTCAAAATTACACAGGAAAGAAGTGTTCTGCCCCCTTTTTTTTTGCTTTTCAGGAGTCATACCTATAAGAAGCTGCATTGATTTAGAATCGTGTTCATATTTTAAGAGAAATAAACCTCTTCAAAGGCAGTCTAAATGCTTCTTTTAGATACAAACCCAAAGCTTGATAGTAGAAACGCTCCTTAGAGAAGTTTTATTGACTCCAGGGGATTTCAGTGCCACTGGAGCAACTGAAAAAGCTGTTTCCAGCACAGGCAAGGATTTATCTCAAGAAAGNCAAACAGCTGCTTTTTGTCAGATAAGAGAGAAAAGCTGCAAAAGAAACAGGACGTAAAGGACGGAGGGAACAAAACTGCTGCTTCCCTGCAAATATCCCTTACAAAGTCTTGAGCATAGGAGGGCTTTCCAGCTCGTGATGCAGGAGCTGAGGCAAGGGGTGGGTTTGGTGGGCTGGGCTGAAATTTGTCATCAGGAGGAAACTGCAACCCAGCATTGGTGGAAGCTGTCTGTGATGCAGAGGTGAAGGCTGGACCTGGCTCAACGCTTAGGGGAGGTGAAAGAGGGGGACAGCCCGCGACTCGAAGAGCGAAAGAAGCAGGAGTCCGTGAGTGGCAGTGGAGGAGACACAGAGAGCAAGGGGCAATCTGGCATAATAGGAAGGCAGCCACAGCACGTGTAGAAGGTAAATGAGTAATCACAGTAAAATAAGGGGCAATTTGATTGGAAAATGTCTGGTTGCTGCTGTGCTCCTGATCTGGCTGGATTTCTTGCAGCTGGTATGTGCTGTTTTCCCTGCAGCACGTTTCCGATACGTTTGTGCAAACCTTTACAGGAAATCCAGCTCCTTAGTGATTTGCTTTAATCTAAAAGCTTTTTTAGAAATTGTGAATCAGCTCTGAACACAACAGAATTTGTCTTCAAATGGTAATTTATTTTTTTTTTTTTAAGTAAAATACGTTTGTATTGAAGAACATGAGAGTTCAGAGACAGGCATGGAACATGTGTAAGATGCATGCATGTTATGGGAGGGGGGACTGCAAGCTATAGATCACTTGCAATTAGCTGCTGAACTTCATGTGTGCTTTAGATTGTTTCCCTTAGATGTGTTAGCAAGCTGTTAACACCTGTACTGAACATAATTGCCAAAAAAACCTTGGAGTATTTAACTAACTCTAATAATAGTTTCATATGTTAAGAGAATGGTGTGGAATTATGGAAGTAGGAAATAAAAGAGGGATCGTAATGGAAACTGACTGTGTGATGAAGTGTAAACAAATCAGAAGTCAAATTAAGTCCTATTACATCTGACTCAGATATGATTTGCCTCAACTTGACTTCTCTGGGGTTGCAGGGTGTTTTTTCTTGTCCTACCTAAATAGTATTTGAGCCCTGTGCAGATGCTGCCAAGTTAATGAAACGAATATTATTTTGAGCACACGAATGAGCTTTAGGGATGAGAGATCAGGGCATTTGCTGAGGCTGCAGGTCCTACGGGACCCCATTAAACTAAATAACAGAGCAGATTATCCAGTGCGTGGATAAAAATGGGTGAAGAAAGGAACCTGTATCTTAGCATCTGACCCTACAAATGTGACTGTGGCTCTGCCCTTGAAGAGGATTTAAGATCTTATTTCCTGTTTCCAAGTAAATCTCTTATCTAGGATCTAGTATCCACTACCCACCAATATGTTGAGAGATTGCAATAAGGAATCTTTCCATCACATCCAGAGGAGGCTGCTAGCAGCACTGCACCTCTCTGGCATTACATGCTCTAATTACATGCAAGGTTTTTAAGAGTGCTAAAACATCATAGAAAAGAGAAAAAGAAAAAAGCCAAGAATTCAAAAAATGCCGGACCAGGACTTCCAGGATAAATTCCAGTAGAGAAAATCCAGCTTGTTTCATTTTGAGCTTGTTTCATGGGCAAAAAGAAAAACAATACTTAGCTATTCAGGAATGCAGAAGCCACAAACACAGGTTGCAGTAGTTGCAATTAGTTGCATTACAGAGGGATGATGCATCGCCCGTGACCTATTGCAGCTTTGCTTTGAAGACCTAAATGACTCCTCAGCCACCCGTTCAGCCCCATGCTCAGCACTGCTTTGCACCCTCCCTCTGGGCGTAACTCGAAAGTTCCCGAAAGACTTTTTCACCCATGTATCAGAATGAGGTATTTGATGGAGTAATTAGGTGTAGTATTTTAAATTAACAGCAGCCAAACGACTTGATTTTTTGCTCAAAAATGATCCAAATTTTGTAATGGACGGGGCCAAAATAAGCTTGGTTTAGGATCAAGGTACAGAAGCACCTAAACTTGTTTCTAGAACAATTCTAAGCTTTCTGAAACACGTGAATATGTGAATGCATCATGTTTTTGAAAGATTGCAACCATTTTTGACTAAGATATTTAAAGACTACAGGTATTTTTGACCATCAGTATTGGTTTCCTCCAGATCTAAATCTCTGCTTTTGCAGAGTGGTTTTGTTCTTGGCTGTTATTCTACTTACAGTAATATTAACTTATTTTTAGAAGTTCCCTTCATGTTTCAGGCAGAAGTGTGTATTTCTAAAGTACTGAAAACCAGCAGTGTTTTCCTGTCAGGGAAAGAGAGAAAATGGGAGTGGTTAGTATTTGCATTTATATAGCATTTTCTCTCAAAGGATATTGAAGCACTTCGAAAATAGTAAGTTGCCCAAGATCCAGGGAGTTTTCTTTAAGAAGTTGTGTGATATTTGCTGGTCAATCACCGAATGTGATGGAGGAACGGCAGCCAGCTATCTCTGAACTCTGGGATTTACATAGGAAAGGAAACCTGGAAGAATGGAAAATGATCTATCTCATTAAATAGTTCAGCTGTTCATTCTCTGACCCATAGGCATGGTATACTCCGGGTGATACCTGGGGGGCCACGCATGAAGGAAGGGACAACCTTAAATTGTTGTCAAGTTGACAGATAACTTTTAGAGCTCGAGTCTAACTGTCTAGAGCTTTGGCAATTGGATCAGTACAGCTTTGGTACCGTAGACAGTATTGGTATAGGATTTAATTAGAATAACCCCTTTTTATTGAATTCTGGGAATGTCAGCTTGCTAATTTTCCCTCTAGCTCCTTTTCAGGCCAGCTTTTACTTGGAAAATATTTTTCAAATTGGGATACGGGAGGCTTATTAGGTCACTGAGAGTGACAGAGTAGAGATGTTATCAACAGTTCATCCCTGGGAAAGAGGGTGCCAGAGGAGGTGTTGCAGATCAGGTGAATCAATCTAATGGGACTCAGGGTCACAGACCAAGAAAATGACTTTTTATTGCGTTTGCTCATCATCATCAGTTATAACCCTTAGCATTCATTTATCAGCTTTCCAATGATTCCCCAAAGAATTAGGATGTCTTTGCCTTACAAAACTCTCAAGGGCATGATTCTTACTATTTCAGCATTAAGATGTGAAAAGGATTGTTGTAAAATATTTAAATGTATTGCTTATAACTGTCGTTACAGTCTCTGTTAGGAAAATTAGCTGTAATTGGTACAAGAGAAATAGTGTACTAAAAAATCCCACTGGGTCTCACCAGCAAGGATGTAGACCCACCAGGGAGCTTTTAGGTCTCTTTTTCAAGAAGAGAAAGAGAAGTACAAACCTCTGAAGTGAAATCTCACCCTACTGTCTTTGCCCTTGAATGCTAAGTTAGAAGAGCATCTTTCTGTGTGACAAATTTAAACACTGACAGTATTTCTGCATTCTTAGCTACTTGTGTAGTTTTAGCAAAATGCCTCTTTTTGGACCGATAACACTGGGCAAATCAGCAGTTCCAGTTTGTGAACTCAGTTATATCCATCCTCACTCGAGATCTGACAAAGAAATATCTGTTGGCCTGTTTTTACTGGCAACGTGAGAACTACGTGCTCAGTTACCAGTTCTGTTTTGCTGCTGCTTCTGTGAATATCCCATAAGTGATTTTATGTGTAGAAATTGTGCGTGATAATGTTTGTTGGAGGGACTGTATATTCCATGTGATCCTGGCAAGCGTTTAGTGTGTTGTGGTTCCCAAACTATTGTTATCTCCTCTTTTAAAGGCATTTCTTGTTTTTCAATCCCAGGTATTTTAGAGTTAATTTTAAAATTGTATTACTATTAATATGTCAATTCTGATATACTTTTCAGTATCGTAGTAAGGGGCTTGTATCTATCAATATTCTTTCCTTGCTTGAGTAATGAAGTGCAACATTCTGTTCTGAAAAGAAAAGCGGGTATTAGTAGATGAAAAGCAGTTTTAGTAGATGTCTATGTTTGTATTTATTGATGTAAAGATAAGCATACCTATATTAAGATCCTGCAGTTCAATGGATATCTCATTTTTGGAAACAAGACTACAACCAGTGGAATATTCTTAGCATTGGTGTCTTCCTAGACCTCCAGCTGAAATTGATACACTTTCCAGTTAGACACCTAATAATAAAAATATCAGTTTCAAAGAGCAGATTCACAATATCGCGGAGATCTATTCCCTCCACCCCCTCAATAGATATATTTTGCAAGGAGTTTGTATTATTTATGATGAAAAATATTGCTGTGTTGTATGTTGCAGTAATCCACAACTATTAGTGTCCCATGCTCTGGAATTAAAATCACATGAAAACCAGAAATATTGTTTCTTGCAACACATTTTGAGCTCAGGAAAGGTGGCATGGCTCCTACTGCTTTTCATCGAGGCTTTTGACATCTCTTAAGGCTTAGACAGAATGAGAGGTGTTAGTAGTTAGGTAAAGGAATCCCACCTGCAGTGCTTTTCATTATGTGAAAAAAATAATCGTTTCAGTTAGGGGTGAAAGCAAATTGCTTGTGGTCCTAGGCCTCTAAACTCATTAGATTTTCTGAGACATTTAGCAAGTTATGTCTCATATGATTTTTTTCACTGTTGATTAATTTTTGGCAGCCTTATATAGATAGATAGAGAGGAAAGAAAAATCTGTTGTGAGACAAATCACTAAAGTTTTGTAGAATTTCAAGGCAAATTGATTAAGTGGGTTTCTGGGAGCATTCATTCAAACATTACAGGAGGCTGCTGGGAGAGACTGTGGAATCTCCATCCTTGGAGATATTCAAAACTTCACTGGAGAAGGCCCTGAGCAACATGTCACAATTTCAGAGTAGGCCTTGCTCTGAGTGGCGGGTTGGACTAGACACCTCCAAAAGTTCCTTAAATTAATCTGTGATCGTATGAGTTTTGGACTCTATGAATGAGTTTAAATCCCAGTTCAGCCAAGGAATCTCATAATTTGAGCTGAGTAGATGTGTCACCTTGGCCTTAGTTTCCATTACGTATTCAGAGAATATGTGAGCAGTATTGATGCTCCCAGTCTGTCCTTCTGTGTTCACCATTCATTCCATAAAGCTTCTCCAACTTACTATCCCTCCTTTCTTCCAGGAGTTTTTAAGTGACGATGAAATTTTAAACGATGACATTTAAATTAAATGATGACCTTTAGAAGAAAGCATCCTGTTTTCTTGCTTTCTTTCCCTACCAGTAACAACTAGAGTGCTTTTTAAAGAGGAAAAAAATACTCTCTCCTATGAAGACAGGCTGAGAGAGTTGGGGTTGTTCAGCCCGGAGAAGAGAAGGCTCCGCGGAGACCTTCCAGCCCCTTCCAGTCCCTCCAGGGGCTCCAGGAAAGCTGGGGAGGGACTCTGGATCAGAGAGGGGAGCCATGGGACGAGGGGGAACAGTTTTAAACTGAAAGAGGGGAAATTTAGATGAGATATTGGGAAGAAATTGTTTGCTATGAGGGTGGTGAGCCCCTGGCCCAGGTTGCCCAGAGAAGCTGGGGCTGCCCCATCCCTGGAGGGGTTCAAGGCCAGGTCGGACGGGGCTTGGAGCAACCTGGGCTGGTGGGAGGTGTCCCTGCCCAGGGCAGGGGGTTGGAACTGGATGATCTTTGAGGTCCCTTCCCACTCAAACCATTCTGTGATTCTATAATTCTATCAAAACAGATATAAGAAGGAAGGAAGGGTGATTTGGATGGGTGAAAATGTCATCTGTACATTGAGTTCGATCCATGTTAGGTGTTGTAGTCTTGGCTCTGCCACTACACATTACAGGGTCTTGAGCAAGTCACGCTATCTCTGGATGCCTTAACCTGCCCATGGCTTGGGGTCGAAGCTTTCAACAGATAAATCCGTGCTGTGGGCATCGAGCCAGCTGGGAGGTCAGGGGCACGGAATTTCATTTACCAGCAGACTGAGCTTAGCCCAGCCACCAGGCTAAAAAGACAGAGGAAGGCTGAGCTGAACCCTGGCACATAGCGATGGAGGAGGCTGCAGTGTATTTCCTACCACCACGTATCTATATCTATGTCCTCTATATCTCTACTCATTTACATCATTGTGTAGGTTTATGGTGCCTCATTTTGGTATTGAGCAGGAATCAAAGTAGCTACAGAGGTGTCAAAAAGAACTGACACCTTATTCACCTCTCAGATATGTAATGAACCAGAGCTCAAGGATGTGAACAGGCGTTTCTGCATTGTCTTTGGAAATATTGGAATCAAACTGGGATTAATCTCACCTAGTTTTAGTTGTAAAGAAGCTAGCTCTTTAATCTAAGCTAGTCATTTAAGCACTTTTTGTAGCCAGTGCAGAGAGAGAAGCACACCCAATGACTGATTTGTCTGCCTGTCTACCTTAAAGAGCAATGAAACATTTCTGGAGGTGCCTGTTTTCATCTGCCGGCTGGAGCCAGGTGAACAGCTCTTCTAGAGATCTATCACCGAGAGACCTAACATTCGACCAAATGAGTTCTGCATTTTACACACCACACACCGAGCAGGCCCATAGCAAGAGCCAGCACATGTGTCCTCCAGAAGGGAAGCTGGATTTAATTCTTTAAAAATTTCTGTTCAGAAAAAGCACAATACCTGTCCTTAGTTAGATGTAGATGTAATTAATTCTAGGAAGACTGAGCATTAATCAGACTTCTTATTTGACACTTTTAATAAATATGCTTCCCCCCCCTTTCTGTGTATTTAAATGTAGTTTCTATTATTTGCATTAAACAGAGTGAAGTCCCACAGGTAAAGCAGTCCTGTGCTTGAACTCTGGAAGTTGAGCATGTAAAAAGAGGACATTTGGATCATGATCTTTAGGAGCTCGGTACGTTTTTACACTTTTTTTTTTTCTCAGAAGTGAGTCTGATAGTCTGGTATATTAATTACAGTTAAGATATTTGAATGAATGGACGTTGCGTTACTATTTTGTATTATGAATTATCCATGTAAAGAAAAAATAGGGCTTGTAGTTCTCCTTAATCTACATGTGGGACATTCCTTGGTTCCCAGGGAAACCATTAAGGTAGGATTTGAGGAGTGCAAATGAGAAAATGTCATAAAGCAGAGTTGGAGGCAGAATCTCTTATAAAAGCCTCTGAGAGAGAGCGAGTAACCCTAAACATTAACTAGATTTGAGGTGGAGGTTCCCATTAGTGAATCGGGACCTAAGAATTGATCCTAAGAGCATGCAGAGTATTAAATGATACAAAGCAAAGTAATTTTAGAGCTGTGATGTGGAGTTTTCAGCCTACATAGTACTTCAATCCTCAGACCTACTGTTCTAAAACCACCAGCTGTGGTTAATCAGGAATGCTTACAGCAGGGATTGAAATGGCCAGTTCACTCCTCTTTTCCAATCAAATTTTTCTCTCCCAACTACAATGCTGACATACGTACTTGTAAAGGTAGGATTTGGTACATCATTTGGATCCTCCTTTGACTGCAAGCCGTATGAAAAATTGTATTTGATTTAAATGGCGAGACTCGCTTGCTATATAAGCTGGTTAGTTTTCCCTCTGGACATTCACTAGTCTGTAATAAACCCCCCCCAGTTTTTCAGTGTTTTAAAATGTATTTTCAATGTGTTTTTAAGAGATCTGGGCAGAGCTGAGTCATTGTTCCTAACCTGTGCTGGAGCTGTTCCATAGGATGGGGGATTCTTCCGTCTGGTTCGTTCATGCCGCTTAGCTGCTGCCTCTGACTTCCAGGTAGTTTCCTAACTCCTTACACCTACTCCCTCAGAGTTTTTCTTACGCAAGGCAGGAGTGATCATACTGGGATTCTAGCTTAATCCCTCCTGAGGACAAACAGGAAGGCAGGCGGTGGTACACATGCCAAGTGACACGATTTCATCATCACTGTCTTTAGCTACAGGGAATCTACATGTCTTTGCTAACTAACCCGTGTGGTGATGCTCACCATCCTTTCTGAGTCAGATGAACTCTTTCCTTGAGGCTGAAAGGAACTGCCCAAGTGTCAAGAGAGGCAGAGTCCTTGCCTCAATAGCTTGGCTCTGGTTTTGCTCTTTTTGCACACGATAGTTGACTCTTTGGGCTCTGAGAAAGAGCTGTTACCCTCTGATATCAGGCCAACGCTTGAGCAATGCTCAAAGTCAGTGTCTCTATGTTGCTGTGTGAGTTCTTTTTCAAATCAGGCAATGAATGATGTGTCTGTTATCTTTGCTGGGATTATTACAAATCGTAACGTAATTAACGTTATTACGATTTGTAATAACCCTGCATAGCCAGCGCTGGCCATCACATAACCACACTAAAAGCCATCATCCAAAGGCTGGACTGAAAGACTTTTAAGCTTGATACCAGCTCCTGTTGTTGAAAGTTTGCCCAGCTGGAGCTGGCAGGTCTGGTCCTCTCTATGCACAGATGACATGAAGGACGCTGCTGGCTGCCCATTCTCCTGTGCTGGTGCATCTGTCTCTGATTCATATGGAAAATCTCTGCTGCACACTGGCATGTTGGGAGCTGCCTGGTAGATGGTGTGCGCTTCTCCATGTGCAGTGATGCCAGGTGGACACGCAGGAGCTGCAGTGCAGTAGAGCTTTGCAGTGGGTGGGATTCATAATCAGAGGGGGTTGTTCTAAAGGTTTTTAGTTATGGAAGTGCCACAGATGAATTCTTCATCTGCTCTCACTAAGTGGTATTTCATTTATCATCAGAGCGCCTTGCGTTTCAAGAGTTTATTCCTTTTCAGTTCATGGCTGTAGACTTAAAAAATACAATTCACATCTCATTAGTTCATTGGCATTTTGAGGACTTATTCTCTGAAACCCATGGTTATTATTTTGCCTGAATCTTTTGCTGTAAAATAAGCAGTTTGTGTCCTTCAGAGTGACCTTAAATGGCAGTAGCACAAAGAAAGCAATCACATGCCATTAGCAGCCTTCTGCTGGATTAATGGCCAGCAAAATCTGGTGAAGATGCCTGGAGCTTTCTAGCGTCACTTTTGTGATTTAGCACATAATTGCCCATGAGCAGCTACACAACATCCAGCAAAGCCTAGCCCTGCCACAGCATCACGCTGTCAGGCCTGTGCACCAGCACGTCCCTCCCCACCAGCTTTCCAGCTAAGGCAAATTGAGGTCAAGTGCCTCTCCCAAGGTTACACAGTGAGGCAGTAGCTCTCCGGAAGTTAAAATCCCCCATCTCTACATGGCTCTTAGTTTATTTTTTTGTCCTGGCCACTTGTGTGACAAGTCTTTATTCTTCTGCCTACTTGAACAGAGTGGTTTGATTGGAAAATCAGCCTGTGCTGTGTAAAAATAGAGACGTGATACGGTGTTGTCCAAAGATTTCAGCAGGGCTTTCTTGAAAATGCCACATACCACTTATTCAAGCCATCCTTTCGCAAGCACTTTCTGCTGACAACAGCCAGCACAGCTGCCAAAAGAGTCTGTTCTTCTCACCCCTTCATCTCCACCTTCCCTGCATATGCCTCCTGTGTAGCATCCCCTCTCCTCTTTCCTGGGAGTGTTTCCGTGCTTGTACAATGAATCCAGACTGGGAGGCTGATCCATGTGAAAACGTAGCCTTTTAAATTTGTTTTCTGCTGGGTTTATTCTAAATTCTAAACTGAATTACCTCTTTGATAGTCACGACACCTCTGTGCAAACACTAATGCTGTGCGAGGGAAGGAGCGGTGCAACAGCAAAGACGAGTCGCTGAGAGCAGGACAGGTTTGCTTTTTCTGTTGGGAAGACCAGCTTAGGCCAGGTTGTAGTACTTGCAATACCGCAGCATCGTGTTATCTTCAGCCATTAAAAAACCATTCTGTCCTGGCACACCATGATCGTCTAGTGTGGAACTGCAAGTTGGAAACATTTCAGAAAGTGGTGTTTGTTTTGATTAGGGTCCGTTAGACCAGTTGCTGCACTTCCATTAAGCAATTTTGCAGATGTAGAAGAGTCAAAGAAAACCCTTTCTGTACCCAAAATTATATAATTTAGTCTCTTCCAGAGTTAGGAGATGCTGTGTTGCCCCAGGGCAGCATGCACGCAGTGCACAGACCAGGCTTCGGATGCGGAAAATGTGCTGGGAGGAGAAAAGGCCTTTGACAGCCTCCCGAAGCTGTGAGGCAGAGGTCAGAGAGGGGAGGGGAGCTGTTGTAATTTGGATGTTTGGCTTGTCAGAATTTGTTTAGTGAAAAAACAGAAATGTTTCCCAAAGCTCCTTTTCTGGGCTCTGGGCGCATCTGTTATATGTTCAGAAAAGGAACTAAAATAACATGGGGAAAAAAGTTAAGTCCCTGGCATCAGACGTGGAGAAGGAGTGATATCCACTTCTGGCTATCGAATTCTAACTGTGAGGGAGGGAAACTTCGCTGTCTAGCCCACCCCAAAAGAGTTGGGCACAAAGAGGTTCCCAGTAGCATGTTCAGGAGGTTATGTTATCATGGATGCTCTGGAGAATGGGGTCTGACCAGCTCCTAGGAATGCCTTATTACCCAGCTCAGTGCTCGTTATACTGACGTAGCTCATCTTTAACACGAGCAGGATTTTCAGGGGGAAATGCAGATTTTTAGCGATAGCCTGGTTGGGACCAATGAAGACCCCAGTTACCTTCCCTCTCACTTGTCACCAAGCGTCTGTAAAAGACTGGAGCCCAAGCAAAATGAGTCAGGACATGTGGCGTTTGAGGTACCGACAGAGCCTTTGACAAGGTCTGAAATGGGAATGGGGAAAACAAGACAACGTCGCTTGGAGCCAAACAAAAACTCGTCTGCACTAAAAAAATGTCTCCTAAAGAACACAGTCTCTCTTCTGTGCTTGCTGCCAATTGTACTTGATTAATCAGGTTTCTGTGGGGGTGTTTTCCTTCACTCCATTCCTAACAGCATATTTTTCCATAAGTTATCTTGATCTTGTTGCGGATAATTCATCGCCTGCAAGATAACAACTGCTCCAAAAAGTTGCAATATTTTGCCTTCAGAAACAATAAATTCCTGTTGGAAAGCCATAAGTAACTTTTCAAGACACCAGCCCCGCAAAGATATTTGTTCTTTTAAAAGTAGTCACTGTGTGTTTCCCCCATACGCACGCAAAAGGAGGGTGGGAGTCAGGCTGGTTTTGATCCTGTGGAGTTGACTGAAATTTTCCTGCTGGAGTCTATTAGATAGTTTCAAACCAGGGAGCGTTTCTGTGCGATACACCTGTTTCCAATAGCTCCCCCACCTCCATAAAGACAGCTGCAGCAGAAAGTCCTACTCACTCCGGGGAAAACACATTTTATAATAGCTTCCCATCCCCCAGCCAGATGGGATCAAGCTGAGGCGGCTGCAGTCCAGGTCCCATGAGAAATACTACAAAAAGTGCGATTAAAATAATTAGTTAATGCCTTTTTTATCCGGCATGGTAACAGATAGGGGGAAAAAAGCTTGAAATAGCTGTTCTACGTATCAGTCCAGTATGATATTGGATGCTTCCCAGGATTGCTCTAAGCTTTCCCAAGGGCTTTTAAAAGAGCTCGTGGGTGCTTGGACAGTTGCTGGATTAAGGATCTCTATTACTGATGGTAACGTGGGTGGGTTAAAGCCACTTGCATAGTAGATTTTGCTGTAAGAACAAAAAAAAAAAAAAAAGAAAAGTGACTCTGAATTGATAATCAAGTGATTTAGATTCTGCTTCCTCCCTTGGAAATCGAGATTGCCTCCCATTGATTTAAGCATGTACTGGCTTAGGTTCTGATTAAGCAGAATTTGCCCGATGATTCAACTTTATGGGGGATGCACAAATGAAAAATACATGGCCAAATTCATCCCTGGCACAACTCAGTGAAATCTGGCACGTACCCAGTCGTTAGCTGCGTGTTGTTCGAGGGCTCTCTGCTAACCTTCAAAAGGTGCGGCAAGTGAAGATTTCTTTTGCAGGCATTTTAACCCCCTTTCTTGAAGTCTTCATAGGAAATAAAGCAGCGTGTGTACCAAGAACTGCAGCCCCAGTAAGCTGTATTTCTTATTACTATATCAGGTGCTATTTAGTCTGCAGCCAGGTGAGATGACCAAAGGGTGAAATATAACCTAAAAACTAGGGCAGATTCTCTTAACGATCCTTAACTTCCCTGATTTCACTCTCAGATTTCATCCAGGGGTCAAATTATTCAAGCACGGGTATTTTTTTCATTTTATATGCCTGTCACTGTTCCTGGAGGTCACTGGAGGTCAGGCGTCTTAGTGAAAATAAGGGAACGTTGAATAATAAATGCTTGAGGTTATGCAAGCTCTTCTTATCTTTCACCTTCCTAACAGGTGATTACAGAATAGCCTAGCTGAGGACGTTCTGGGTGGCTCACACAGTGACTCTGGGGTGTTAGTACGCCATCTGTGAAGCTGTCAATGCTCTTTGCCTTTGCATGGGTCGTCCAAGGAGTTTTTGAATCTCGGGAAGCACTTTGCCACGTGGCAGGGACTTCCACGCTATATATAACTGGGCATTCCCTTCTAGCAGTTCCAAATTATTTCATTTTTGTTGCTTTTTAAATTCTTTCAGTTCTAGCAGAAACCGGATTTTAAAGCATCTGATTTTCTTAAATTGCCTGGAAATGTAACTCCCCCGCCCTCCCCTCACCCCAGACCATTTTGGAATGTTACTGGGGGGGAAGAAATATCACGACTCCCATATTTGCCTTGTCTTCCTTTTGACTGTGAGAGGAGGGTTAATGGTGGAAGTGGGAAGACGGGTTAGAGAAGGGGAGGGCTAGTCATGTGGACAGAGCGCCAGCAGCAAAGCTGGCACGTGTTGTTTCATTTGCATGAAAGTATGTTTTATTCATTTGCTGATGATTGTCTACAGTAGGTATGAGAGAGAGAAAAAAAAGACCAGAATATTACTGGAAAACTAGGTGAAATACTGTGGCTTTGTCTCCCTTCAATGGCACGTGGCTGCAGGAAATGTGAGTTTCTCTGACAGTTTCACTGGAATTAATATAGGCACTTTCAGCAGATTAAATATTAAGGGGGAAACATTCATAGCTCACTTCTTTACAGTGTTTACTTGGTGTTAACTTCAACTTGTTTTCATGATGTTTGCATGCTTGGCCCTCTCACCAGCGTTTAGGCATCCACCATGTAGATGCCTGCAACTGAACTGGTCATCCGAAGCTCCCGCTATAGTCAGGAAGGACAAAGGCGTTTTTAGGATGTGATTCATTTGACATAGCTTAGAAATTTACTTCAGGATTAAAAAAATTGCTAGTCTTCGTGGACCATATTGACTAAATCTCAGCCAACTGCATGGAGGGTTTCGGTAGGCTGTGGGCACATGCATTTATGGTGGGAGTCAGGTATACAGGTATATTAATACCTAGGTTTCCCGCTTCCCATGAGCTGTGTAGGATGCATGTCTGTCTTAATGTTATGGTGTGAGGAACACACAACAATTTACTGTCAAGTTTAGACAATTATTCTATCAGCTGATGACCCCTCCCCACCCAGCAAGGGGAATCGGGAAAAAAACAAGGAAACCTGAAGGTTGAAATATTAACAGATTTAATAGAATAAGACTAAATACTTAACAACAATAATACTAAAGAACCAGTATTGATCCTGATGCCAATATAAAATATACGAGGGCTATACTCAGCCCATTCCGTCAGCAGGAAGCCGTGCACTCCCCGCGGGGACAGCCGATGTGGGGCACTGCGAGCGCTGCAGCTTCGGGAGGAAGGGAAGGGCTCAGGGCTCTGGCATGAGGGCAAAGAGTTCTCAGGATGGCAGCCATCAAGGAAGAGAGAAGACTCCTCAGCAAACTTTCTAGTTTATATTGAATGTGATGTTCATAGTATGAAATAACCCTGTTGGCAGCTTGGGTCAAGTGCCTGGGTCTCGCTCCTCCTCATCCCTGCACCTGGCGAGCTCGGAAACACTGAGACCTTGAAACCCACATACCGTAGCTGGATATGAAGTAAGTATTTTCAGAAATTCAGACACTAGTGTCTTCTAAAAGTGCAGTTTTCCCAAGCATTAGAAGACACCTTAGCGAAAAGTGAAATTGCTGAAAGAGAAATTAATCCTGTGTCGCTCAAACCAGGACACTTAACCAGATGATCCTGGGGCACCTGAAGTGGTTCAGGGTGGCAGTGCTTAGGGAACTGAATCCTGTGCCGAGTCAGGTGGATCCTGCTCTTGCAGTTCTCTGACAAAGCCGTGTGTTAAAAGGCAGAAGAGTTTTTTTGCCTCACACGGTAAGTGGACAGCTTCGTACAGTTGTCCTTGTTATTCCTGCAATGCACCTGCAAGGCCAAGAAATGCTATGATTGCTAGCTCAGAAATAAGGGAGGAGATGCTGAGGAGGGTAAAGATACTCATCTGCGTGGCATATGGAGCGTACGGTGAGGTGACTAAGCAGTAGATGACTCCACCGCACCGGGCAGAAATCACAGATCAAGTGCTGGAAGCAGCCGCGCTTTCGCAGAAGTGCCGTTTTGCCTTCCCAAGCCAGCTTGGAGTTCTCAACACTGCAGCGTGGCTCTGCCTGAAGTCACAAAGGCGGCTTGGCGAAACACGGAGCTGAGAGCAAACCTCCTACTAATTAGCAAATGAGAGTTAGGTCTGTTGTCCCCACTGGGGATGAGGATAAAGATGAACTCGGCTTTTGGCCTGCTGGGAGGAAGTTTAGGGTTTTACGTTAAAAAAGGACCGGATAGTTATGCAAAAGCAGCAAACTAGGGAATAGTTAATGATTTTTTAATTGAATCTCTTACTTTTAATATTAATAACCTATTAAAACCAATGGGCTATGAAACACTTGGAGCTGATGTTTGAACTCAGCTTGGATCGATATCGTTGAGCTGTAACGTTTTTGTAGCTCTGTAACTTTTCACTAGCTGCTAAGAAGAGAATACTTTTAACAGGAACATGTAAGTTCTGGAGCACAGATGTGCCGTGATGGGAGAGCGGGGATGGCAAGGAAGGGCAACAGACATGAAATACAGAGTTAATGGCTTTCCTGCATCTTTTAGGGAAGGATGATATGCCGGTTGCAGGCAGCAGTTGGTGAATTCAAGTATGTATTTGACATTCAAAGTCCATCTCTGCTCTGGGTAGGGCTGGTCAGAGCTTGCAGGGATCTACCAGGTGCGTGGCCCAGAGCAAGATATGTATTCCCATGAACTTGGTGACCATCTAAACTAAGATCATGTCATAGAATAATAGAATGAGTTGGGTTGGAAGGGACCATAAAAATCATCTAGTTCCAGCCCCCCTGCCCTGGG
>VXBH01005784.1:108357-125561 GCA_013400035.1 Rynchops niger | reverse complement strand
CTCATGTTGAGCTTCTCATCCACCACTGTGCCACAGCACAATGTTTATCATGAAAGGCCTGTTTTTTGCAGTGCCCGCCAATTCCTCTACTTCATCAACTGGAAGGAACAATGCTGAGGGAAAAGGTATGTCCTTCCTTTACCCAAAGCAGATGGATGCCGTATGTATCGATCTGAACTACAGCTTCTTTGGATTTCCAAGCCAAACTTGTAGTGGTATCCAAGGTGAGGAGATGAGACACAAAAGCCAGCTGTCAGAGGGAAACTGATGACTGTGCTGTAGTTCCCTGCTGTGCTGAAAGGTCTCAAATCCCCTATTGCTTTGTATTTGATATCGCGCATTTTTCCGGTTGGGAAAAGTGAATGAAAAAATGCTACCAAGGACGGTGTATTGTGAGGGATGGCTCCAGGACTCGAGGAGGAAAAGCAAGAGAAAGCGGGAGGCTAGAGAGCTGTAAATTAAAAAGGAGTAAGGGACAGTCTTTGTACGCCCTTTCAACCTGTCTTTTAATTTTCTTGTCTGTTCAACTTCAGAGCAAAAGTTTAATCAGTTTATAATGACAGTATGCAATGGTATAGCGTATATCCTCCGTAATCTTTTCGTCTTTGCCACAGTAAAAAAAAATAAATATGGAATGTAGTGTGAGTATTGCTCCTTTTATTAAGCAAATATTTTGTCAGTGATTCCAACAGAGGTGAACTCATGGCATTGTCCTTGTTTGCCATCTACTCTCATAGACTGCAAGGAACCACAAACACTACTAGTTATGATTTTTGTTAGCACATCAGGGAAGAGCTTTCCTCACCGATTAGCCAACTTCTGGACCAGTGAAACTTTCAGTGTGAATCTGGCATCGTGTTTCATTTTCTTAAGTGCCGCATGGCTTGCGAAAGAGGAATACTGGTTCGGATGTTCCTGTGTCATCCACACCCGTGAAACGATAATGGCACAAACTAAAGATCCAAAAGGCAGATATAATATTTAGTTTTAAACTAATTGTGAAAAAAGCGGCTATGTGATGTAGAATACCTTCATTGCTGACTTCTCAACGTTTGATGTCCCAACATACGGAAGCACAATAGAAAGTGGGATGCATTGAAGAATACATTTGCAGACTCCGAGCCCAAACAACCATCTTTTTACTGTGCTTGAGCCCCAGATTTATCTTCCTCCTTTACCTGGGTCCAAAGCCTTACTCTCTCACTGCCACTAGCTATTTTGTTGCTGCTGTTCGCTCACGTGGATCTTATTTATTGTCATTTGACAGAAACTAAAAACGCAGCTTAGAAAACGCTTTACCGAGAGTAATTTGTTCCCAGCAAGACCTTTCTAGCTACACAGTAACGTGAAAGCATCAAAGCGCCAGGAGAACTTTTTAAAAATGAACTGCCCTGATGCTAAAATAAGCTTTAATTGATTGAGAATTGCACTGAGCCTGACAATCTGAACCATTTATTATTATTTTTCCTCTCAGGCTTCAGCTCCATGTGATTTAAAGTGACTGAATTACAGTTCCCACATACCTTCCTACCCACACTGCATGAAAAAACCCCCACGCACAAACTTCTTAGCTCCAGCGGAGCTGCTGGATGCACCTGGAAGAAAATAAAAAAGCTGTTGCAAAGTGAAATTTAAATAAAGGTGATGGTGATGGGAACGTTTTGCAAAAAAAACCCTATTCTGGCTAAATGCCGTGCTGTGCTTCCCTCTCTCAGAGGAGAGCTCTCCTGGGGATGTCTCTCCCTGTCAAAGGCATTTCTTTAATTCCCGCTTTTAGAGCACTGGATCCCGGAGGCCAGATGCTGTCGCAACTCCCTGCGTTGGAGATTAATAATAGGCTGTGGATAAACTACCACTCTGGCTTCCCCATTTGAGGTTTTCAAAGAAAAAACACAATCAAATGGCTGTACTCGGCTATTTAAATAAATAGCCTGTTCCATGTTTGCTGGCAAAAGGTCAACACCACCACCAAAGACTGCTGATAAATGTGCAGAACTTTCTGGCCGATGGAAAGGAGCTCCTCTGCCAGAGAGAAGGGAGCGCTGGAAGTAGGTGGAATATAGCAAATGTCAATGGGGTAGATTATGGGGTTTCTTCTTGGCAGTATGTTGTGGAGGATGGAAGTCTGGTCAGACATTCATTAGTGATAACTAGTGGTACTTTTAAAAGTATGTCAGCCATGCTCATGGTGTGTTTAGGTGGGCGAGCAGGGAAGGCACAGATCGCCACCTTTGGCCTGGGGAGTATTTTTAAACTCATGCCATGGGTCATGGGAAGCTGCAGTTTCCTTAAGGGCTATGCCTTGTTTAGGTCAGAACAACTCCCAGGCTAGCCCCAAGCTTTGGTTGAGTTTAAGATCTCATAGAATCATAGAATGGTTTGTATTGGGAGGGACCTTAAAGATCATCCAGTTCCAAACCCCCTGCCCTGGGCAGGGACACCTCCCACCAGCCCAGGTTGCTCCAAGCCCTGTCCAACCTGGCCTTGAACCCCTCCAGGGATGGGGCAGCCCCAGCTTCTCTGGGCAACCTGGGACAGGGACTCACCCCCCTTACAGCAAACATTTTCTTCCTCAGATCTCATCTAAATCCACCCTCTTTCAGTTTAAAACCATTCCCCCTTGTCCTATCACTCCTCTCCCTGATAAAGAGTCTCTCCTCATCCCTCCTGTAGGCCCCAATCTCATTGTAAGTCCTTATCTGAGTTGCAGCCCTGGGCAATTCACTGCAGCCACAAGCCAAACAAGTTTTTTCATTTAAGTCCCAAAATTTCAAGAGGAGGAAGATGCTTTAATACCCTTTTAGCTGCAACCCTCAATCTCCCTGCCCATGTCAGGCACTGCCTGTGACAGCGCAGTGACTTTTACTGTTGCAGATCCAGCCAAGCTCAAACTGCTTGTAGAGGTGAGGGGTGATCCAGGCCCTGTCTGTGGATGAGTTTCTCGGTCTGGGTGGCCAGATGTCCTCTTGGAACTCTCAGACTTATTTGTCAGCCAAATGGAACATCATCACCTTGGGTTTGCATGCTAGTATGTGTTTGCAAGCTGAGCAAGTTGCATGCTGTTGGACACCACCCCTAAATCACAATTCCTGCCCTCTGCCAAAGAGGCTAACAAATCGCTCTCTCCCCTTCCTTTCTTGCCTGCTTATATTATAAATTCTCATGTCAAAAATTGGCTCTGCTAATGCCCAGCCTCAGCATCTAGCACTGTCCTGTTCCAGGATTGGTCTCTATTTGCTACCGTAGGACAAATAAGCATGACCCAGGAATTCACAGCAGATCACAGATGCAAAGGAAGGAATTTGAAAGGTTCGCCAGTTTTATTAATAGCTATCTCTGTAACCGCACGCAGGTCAGACCGGACACTGTGCAGAGCTTAAAAGCTGAATCCACACTGTCACAGGAGGCGCAGAAGGATGTGCCTAGTCACAGTACTGTAGGGGCAGAGATTCGTTCCTTTGGGGTTGCTTGTCCACATTTGCAGTGAGCACCTCCACAGTGCCAGAAGAGCAAATTAAAATGTATTTCAGAAAGAGTGGGGATTTTTGAAGACCGCAGAAGACAGCTGTTTGTTTGTTTGTTTGTTTTTATAATTTTTGTCATGGACTGAACTAAGCAAGGACTGTTTTAAAGATGCGTCTGAAAACATATTGGCTTTGCCTAGAAGAGTAACTCAAGTAAACAGGTAGACTACCCAAGACAACACTTGTTGCCTCCAGTGTGTATTTAGTCATGTAATCAGTGCTGCAGGAGGACATCGTGAAGAATGGTTTGAAAGCTGAATGTCTGGACTGCTTGCAAGTTTGTGTGAACTGAAGGTGATGGTTAACTGAAGAGGTGTATACATCCTGCCTTCGGAAATCAATGCCAAACTGTGGCAAACAGGCAAAGGTAACTTTACAACAGCCTAAATAATTTTCTAGAATATGTCTCTTCTACGTCTTGATTATAAGCATAGAGTAAAATTTCTGAAATACTTAATTAGCTTATTATTCAGAGGGATATTGACCCCCATTCTGGTTAGAATACTCACTGACACAGCAGAACATAATACAAGAATCAGACTCATTGTTTCTGTGAATTAAATCTAAGTTTATATGCCATATTTTAGTTTTTTTTTTTTAAATATCTCAGATTAACGTTTTTATTTTTACTGCTAAAATTTATTGTTAAAATAGTGAAATATTTATTAATTGGCTTTTTCAGCACTAGGTAATCTGTGATCCTTATTCTGACCATGGGGAATATTTGTTCATTGTAGTGTTAATGCTAGAATACTTCCAGGGGAAAGAAATGTCAAAACTTTCAACGGCCATTAAACTTATAAAGTGAGTGTCACTGGCTCCAGCACTTTCACAGGAAGGTTCTAAGTTTGGTTTTGATGAGCTAGGTGGGAGTTATGATTTGCTGGGGATACAGGCAGGATTGTGTTCCCATTCTGAGAGCAAATGTTGGCCATGGAAACCCTTTGACCCCTCCATGGTTCTGCCAACACCTCAGTCCTGTTGATTTGGTGCTAAAGCCAAGGCTCCCATGCAGTGCTCCGAAATCAAACTTTTAAGAGACGATTCCTGTAAAAGCAATTCGGTCCTGTTTCTTTTACCCTGCAGAGAAACTGAGCTTCCATCCTTCTCAATCACTTGCAGGGTTTCTGTGAGCCTGTACGGGATCATAACAATGATGCTAAACTTCCTATAGTTTCTAGGAATCTGGAAACGCCACTGGGAAAGCAAGGCTGTCCCTAGCATTGAGCCCTGATTAATTTTACACTTTGCTATATGTTTTAGCAAGCTATAAGGAACTTTCAATAGTAATGCAGCGCTATAGCCATGGCAGCCTCTGCCTTAGAGCTTCCTACCAGCGAGAGGAAGACCTCGCTTCTTTTCCAACAGAGATGGTGTCAGCAGTGTAAAAAATATTATGCACCGAGGTAATTTCTTCTCCAGTGCTTATGTGACCCGTAACTGGAAGGAAACTGGTCATGATTCAATAGATGATGGAATGTATATCCACTGTGCAGACCATATGTTATTGTCAGGACACCTCCTCTTATTTAGGCAGCTCCACAGGTAGGAGGCCTGGTGCCAACGTAGATGTAGTCATCTCCTCGTGGCTTAGCCCTACTCAGGAGGAAATAAATGTTTACATCTTGGCTGAATCCTTTCAGCTTCCTTTAATATCCCAGTTTAAGACATATGGATTTGTGGCAGTGATGGGGGACTAGACATTGTGTTAACCACTAGCTTATGCTAATAAATTCATGTTTTATATCTGCAAAAGAATTAATATTGATAAGCATATGTTTATGAGTTTCATATTCAGTAGACCTTTCCAGGCATACACCTAATGTGCCAGTGCTTTGCAAAATCAGGGATCTGTTGACACAGGCATCGTAGAAACTGCAAATAGGCTTGATTTAATTTTAATTTAGGGGGAAAAAAGATGCTAGAATGGGATGTAAAAAGTGTTCTACTAAAACCTTTTACAGCCCGTAGTATTCTGCTGTGCTGTGTGTGAAGTTCTTCAACCTGCATAATGGTCATGAAGAGGAGTGGAGAGTGGCTGAGTTCCTGAAAGGGAACATGAAGCATGTTTTGCTTTACTCTGAACCTGTACAGTACTGTGAGTTCAACATGTTCAGTCATGTACACCTTGACTTAAACAACCAACAGACAGATCCTGCTTTCTGAGACACTAAATGCCCTTGATTTCAGCTGAAATTAGAGTGTGCAATCAGTCAAACGCTGATTCAAATGACAGGTTCAGTGAAAGGTACTTAAGGAAATTCCCAATCAGACCTGCCCATCCAAAGTGAATTTTTCTCTTTCATTTGCATTAAAAAATAAACTGCAACTTAGAAATAAGGACTGAATATTGTCCTTTCAGCAGAGGCATGCTTTTTCCCTGCATGAGAGAAGTAGAGTGTTCTGTCATGCAGGGAGAAGATTTTGTCCAGGTTTTGTCCTTTTGCTAATTCAGCTTTCCTTCTGTGGAGCTTCAGAAATATGGTCTTGGTGGTTAGCCAAGATTTCTTTGTATCTGAGATTCAATTTTAACTTTTTTTTTTTCTTTTTTTTTTTTCCTTTTCGTTCTGCTGCTTCATTTGGACTTAAGAGCAAGTGATGAGCTCCCATTGGAGGGTATCACTGTGTGGAACATGTTCATGTTTGTCATGTCAGAGCCTTACTGCTCGGGCTGGAGGAGTTTCTGATGATAGGTTGTCTCTGATGATATTTAGCAAAGAGCTCACATACAACAAATAAAGGCCAGCAGTGCATAAGCCCAACTGCTTCTGTCAGCTTCATATTATGATAGGCTATGAGCAGTTCCATTTTGCCACTTTTTCTTTAGCCTCTGAAGTCTATACTCCAAGAAATAATAAAGGATTACCCTTTCTGAGCTTGTGCATATCATGGAGCTTATCCATCTCTCTCTCACCATTTTGTAAGAGGCATTTTGAATGGCTGCTACTAGTTAAGTGGTCCTCTGATGACGGAAGAGATCTTATTTAATGTGTTCCTGCGCTCTGGCATGATGCTGACTGGAGTGTAGAGTGATGTGGCCCACCTGGAGTACTACCTCCAGCCCTGGGGATATCAACATCATAAGGACATGGACCTGTTCGAGTGGGATCAGAGGAGGACCTGGAGATGCTGGGAGGGCTGGAGCCCCTCTGCTGGGAGGACAGGCTGAGAGAGCTGGGGGGGTTCAGCCTGGAGAAGAGAAGGCTCCGCAGAGACCTTCCAGCCCCTTCCAGTCCCTCAAGGGGCTCCAGGAAAGCTGGGGAGGGACTCTGGATCATGGAGAGGAGTGATAGGACAAGGGGGAACGGTTCTAAACTGAGAGAGGGTGGATTTAGATTTGATATGAGGAAGAAATTGTTTGCTGGGAGGGGGGTGAGCCCCTGGCCCAGGTTGCCCAGAGAAGCTGGGGCTGCCCCATCCCTGGAGGGGTTCAAGGCCAGGTTGGATGGAGCTTGGAGCAACCTGGGCTGGTGGGAGGTGTCCCTGCCCAGGGCAGGTGGATTGGAACTAGATGGTCTTTAAGGTCCCTTCCAACCCAAACCATTCCATGATTCTACGACTCCCTGTATGCTGCCAGTACCACTGTAGCTACATTGCCCGTTGCAGGTTCAATACCTCCGTGACCAGCAGTCAGTGCTCTACACAGTGCTGGTCATGCCCAGCAAATCTGTGTTTGCAACACAACTTACTGTTACGTACTTTTCCCCAAGCCCTTCTCAAAATCTGGAGGGGCTCTTTTGTTGCCCATTTCTTGCTTAAGTGCAGGTTGTAGAGAGAGGGGAGCTGACCTCTTCTCCTTGGTGACAGGTGATAGGATGAGAGGAAATGGGTTCAAGTTATGTCAGGGGAGGTTTAGATTGGATATTAGGAAACATTTTTTCACTGAAAGGGTTATTAAACATTGGAAGAGGCTGCCCAGGGAGGTGGTGGATTCACCATCCCTGGAGGTGTTTAAAAAAAGGGTAGATGGGGTACTTAGGGACATGGTTTAGAAGTGGCTTTTGTCAGGGTAGGTTAATGGTTGGACTTGATGATCTTAAAGGTCCCTTCCAACCTCAGCGATTCTATGATTCTATGATGTAAAAAAATTTTTAAAAAAATTTTTAAAAGAATTTATTTTCTGCAGAGGCCTGATGCTTTCAAGGAGGCCTGTCCTTGACAAGTCAAACTCTCAAAGGGCCCCTAGGAATGAATGCTGGCATTGCTCATTCAGCCCTTCTGCATGCATTATATGACTATTTTCACTTACAACACTTGAGCATATTTTGAAAATTTATCGATAGACATCCTATTTCTTTATGCTTGCTGAGAGCTGCTTTGATTCCAGTTCTGCAGTATTATTGTGGGCTGAAGGCAACAAACAGATTTCTTTTACATGTGACATCGGGGATGGTTTCTGCGCAAGATCTGGCGCAGAAAACCCTCTCCAATTATCATATATATGTTTGTACTTTGCTTTTTGCTTTAGGCATGCAGCTTTCCTGCTCATAGGCCTCTCAGATGCCGTATTTTCTGGCCAGCTTGATTTAGCAGAGAAGGATGAGAGGACACACAAAATCAAAGACTGGCTGAGAGTACACGACACTTCCAGGCTATTTACTGCAGCTCAGGCTGACCATCAGTCCAGGAGAAAGAATACCTGTTAGGCTCATGAGTTTGGTGCGCTACAGCACAGATAAAATCAAGAAAAAATCACTTTGAATGAAGAGGAATAGAACAGAAAAGGCAGAAAGTGTTTTCACCAAAACCTAGGTGAAATTGAAATCTGCAAAACTGCCATCATACCCATAGAAGGTCATAAGTAGCCAAATTCTGCTCTGTGATACTTTGGTGTTATTGTAAAATAACTCCTGGAGCAACTGAGACAATTTTCTTGGAGATGATTTCCAAAGCTATGAGTAAAAATCTAACACATCAAAGCATTAAGTACCTTTTTCTTCACATCTACCCTGACTAGCCTTACGTCTCAGCTTCCCCATAAAAAGCTACCTGTGTAGTATCTTGGGTCCCAACCTGGGATTTCTGATGGCCGTAGTGCTTCTCCCGTTGCTGAGAAGGTTACGCGGTTAGATCCACCGAAATGGTATGGCTCCTATATGGAAACACTCTCATATTCTATGGGCTTACATGAACTGATTGTTAAAAGAAACATATTTGGTCCTACAGCTGAAGACTTCGACAAGAGGGTATCAAACTGCTTTTGCTATTTAATTTGCAGTCCCCTGGTATGTGTATTATTCCCAGTACAGTAAAAATGAGTGCATCCAACTCAGTTATTTTCCTAACCACAATATTTTTCTTAGACTCATAGGATGGTTTAGGTTGGAAGGGACCTCAAAGATCATCCAGTTCCAAGCCCCTGCCCTGGGCAGAGACACCTCCCGCTAGACCAGGTTGCTCAAAGCCCCGTCTAATCTGGCCTTGAACCCCTCCAGGGATGGGCCAACCTCCAGGGATTCTTCCCCTGGTTCAGGAAGACCCTGAACCACAAAAGAGTAGGAAAGTCCTACTCAGTATGTCCTATCAGTATGTCCTTGCCCTTTTTTTCTATTTTTCCCTGTGTATCCACCACTGGCCAGTGTCAGGGACAAGGCACTGCGCTGGAAAATCTTTGATACGACCAGGGATCACCACTCTTTTTATATGCGCAGGTGATAATGGGAGCCTTCATCGGGACTGACAAGTGCGTGTGTGGGAGCTTTGAAAGGGGCTGAAGAGTCAGAGGCTGGATGTCCCCAGGGGGTTCCTGCCTGCAGTTCAGGGTGACCAGATTCCTACCTTAAACACTTTTGATACTTCTGTTGCTTAGAAGTAGGTAGGGCAAAGCCAGCAGGCTTTGCTTTTTTCTTAGCCCTTAATTTTCTTTACTGAATTGCCCTAGGTGATGCTGAGGACTAGCCTTGGCTTCAGGAACTGGGTTGAAAGGGTTGCACAAAGTTACCTTTGGCCCTTCTTCCCATGCAGCACCAATTAACAGCTGAGACAGAGTTCAGAAACAGTCCCTGTTTGCTGCTTCGCACAGCTGGGCTGCTGGCACACTGGAACATTTTGCATATGCTGATTTGACTGTTGGAAAATTGAATCGCACAAAAATCTGCCCGTTCTCTCAGACAAAGAATTTTTTCCCCACATTTTGTTGTCAAAATCCTTTTCCCACCTGTTACTGGGGCAAAACAGCCTTCTAGCCAGGATGTTTCATTCATGGATAAAGCTTTTATTGGAACTTGTTTTAAGAAGCTAAGGGTTGGGGGAACATTTTACTCCCAAAGAAATCAGCAACAAAACTCCCTTTGATTTCCCTGTGAGCTGAATCGAGCCCCTCCTGACAATGGGGAGATTTTAGAGGAGTTACGATGGCCGTGGAGAAGGTCTTGTTGCTTTGCCCTTTCAAAAGAGAACTGTTTCTGGTGGAGGAACAATCAGAATATTTGTCTCTTTAAATGAATGGTTCTTCGAGCCTGCACGGAGATGCAGTCTCCCTCTCTGCGGCTGTGAAGCTACTCAGAGCCTCCAATAAATCAGCAGGCAGGAACTGAGAGCTCTGTCCTTGAAGAGATACACGGTGACCTTGCTTACGCTTACTCTGGAGGAATAAACGGGGGGAAATACAGGAGCCCAAACAGCGAGCGGTCTATGACTAAAGGCACTGCATTCTGCGTGCAAATGCTGAAGTACCGAAGGCACGGTACGGACGGCACGCTGCTACACAAAATGCAGCTTTCCTTTCTAGCCTGACCAGATTGCTGCTGTTGTTTTTTTTTTTTTTTTTTTTTTTTTTTGCAGGGGGGCTGAATGAAATCCTCATGATCGTTAACATGCTTGTTCAATAATAGCACACCCCAGTCACGTCTCCTTGCAAGCACATTTCGTTGGAATCACTGAGCAGAAGCAAAGAAGAGCTGACGACTATGTGTTTCCAACGCGGGTTGCCGGAGCCCTGTGTTTGCCATTGGCTGCAGTTTTCTGGTTTATTTGCAGCTTCCCCCATCTGGAATATGAAAATGGGATTGAAGCAGATAATTGCTAGCAGCGGGTTTTCAAGAGAGGTTTAGATGGAACAGAATGCCTCTTGCACAGCACAGGCTGCCTGAGCTGAAAGAGCTCCGAGAGAT
Source organism: Rynchops niger (assembly GCA_013400035.1). Lineage (NCBI taxonomy): Eukaryota > Metazoa > Chordata > Aves > Charadriiformes > Laridae > Rynchops > Rynchops niger. Next base: position 114,925 of record VXBH01005784.1, on the reverse strand, counting down.
GATTTTAGATGTTACCCACGTCTGAATCTCCTGGAAACTTTACCGTGGAAGCAAGCCATTGCGCACAATCCCGGAGCTGACATCCAAAAGGGGCAAGGAAGGGGCAGCAGGGCCAAACAATGGGATACCTTGTCCTTGGATTGCTCAGAGAAAAGCCAGCAAGCGTTCCCCTCCGCTTCCCAGCAAAAGGGGCGTGAAGGCGACAATGAACTGAATTTTACCCAGCGGAGCTTCAGTGGCTTTTAAGGATGGGATATACTGACCCTTCATCAAGCCGGGATTTGCTGGGAAACAGAACTTTGTTCTTCATATTCATCTGCGCCTTTGCTGTGGTCACCTTGCTGCAGCAGATCCTCTACGGGAGAAACTATCTCAAAAGGTAAGGGGGGATTTGAGGGAATAGGAAAAGTTGTCTGATCGGACTGAATGGAGAAAGAGATCCAGCTGTACCATTGTAACGGTTCAAACCACTTCTCGATGTTGTGCTGACAACATTAATATCTTGTCAATCTGGAAACGTGCATCCAGCATCTGTAATGTCTGTTAGATCATTAATAAAGGAGGGTGTTAGGTGGAATGTAATGATTTGTATGTTTGTTAGATTGCGTTTTAATCTTCAGCTGTTGTAAAAATCTAAGTCTTGCTGAACTTAAGATAGACTGACTTATACCAGCTGAGTATTTGCCCCCGATATAGGCTCTTCACCCTATGTAAGTTCAAACTGAAATGGCTCGAGAGGTTGAAGTAAGGTAGTATGTTCATTGCCTAAACTTTAATGTCTTTACAAACAAACATGCCGATGAAATTCCTAAAATCAAAGTGGCAATATTAGTGTTCCAAATAACAGCACTTTATTTTGTCACTGCCATGTTCTCATGAATTTGCTGCCGAGGCTGCTTTGTTGTAGAGCACATCAGCCTTTGATGTGAAAATGGTACCGCTCTTTTTACGGCAGACAGCAGTGGGGATGATCTTCAAGTGTTTGACCTCGACCCACGCAGAATTTATTTTACTTAAATCTGGTTTGAGGTGTTATGGCTTGTATGATTTTATAAAGGGGAATGTTTCTTTTACATGCTTTGAGGTAAGTGCGTTTTGGTAGTGTAGGCAGCTGCTGTGGAATTTTTTATTGGAATTTAGCTGCATTTTGCCAGGAGAGATCAATGGTTTGATTCTTGCCTGGTTTGCAACTCATGTAGTTGTTTGCCTTGTGCCAAGAGCAAGCAAAATGCTGACAAATCAGCAAATGTTTCTCACTGGGAGGGAAAGAACAAGCATGATATTAATATGTATAGACAGGAGTATTGTAGTTTTATCCACAGAACAATTTGTGTGCCTTGCTTAGCAGTGAGGCCTTGGCTGGGGGACTCCATCTGGTTTTGGGCACCTCACTTCCAGAAAGATGTGACTCCGTTGGAAGGAGCCAAAGGAAAGCAGCAAGAAAGAGCAGAGGTGTAGAAAAAGTGTGTTTGTTTGGCTTGGAGAAAATTGAAGGGAGATATGATAACTGTTTTGAAATGCCCAAACTATTTCTGCCAAGAGGAAGGGAATGAACGCATCCCTGTGAAGACTCAGGAGATGACAAGGAGTCATGGGCTTAAGTTGCAGCAGGAAAAAATTGGCTTTAACCGTGAAGGGAAACTTCTAAAGAATAAAGCTACTTGGGGAGGTATAAAATCTCCATCTTTGGGGAATCTGTTAGGTAGACAAGGGTAGTACTGAGCTGCCTTGGTGTTCAGAAGATGACTTTATGACCAGTTCAGGTCTCATCTTGCCTTATTTTCTCAGTTTTTCCCATTTGTTCTATAGGCCTTGCAGCCCTACCAATACTTGCTTTTCTAAGCTGACATGACTGCAACAGGATTACAGCAGTGAAAAATAAATCCAAAGTATAGACCGAAATAAAAAATAGGAAAGTAAAGATAAAATGGTGAGAAGATGCAACTAAAACTCTTCCAGTGAGTGATCTCTGTGGCTGCTCTCTGTCCTGCTTTGTGCCCTGGGAGCTTCTCCAGTCATCAGACAGCTGCAAGGAATGGAAAAAAAGGTTGATGTTCGATTCCCCGGCTTGGACAAAGTTTGGTTCTGATGAGCACTCTGCCATCGAAGGGACTGAGGCAGGGACATGGGCATGCGTTTTGTCANTTTGAATCACATGAAAAAGTCTCAGGGGGTTCCCCCTGACTCAGCGCAGGGAAAAAGCACTTTGCCTCCTTTCTGCTGGGATGTGGTAGTCCCCATCTTCCATGGAAATAAAAATGCGGGATGTGGCAGTCTCGGGCTGTCGGTTATTAATGATAGAAAGGTGATTTACATGGCAGCCCACATCGTTACCATAATATTATCATGAAGGTACTTTTTCACTTTTTCTTTCCCTGTCTCGCTTTCATGCCCTGCAGTGCGTTATGGTGACCATTCCCAGGCAGTCTGATTGCCAGTCTTCTCCGTGCAGGGGTAGCTGTAACGTTTAATTACTCTTTTATTTGACAAACCTCCGGTGTTAAATCCCCTGTTAGAAGCTGATACTGTCTGTGAGGTTCCTTGGACACATTATAGCTTGCACCCCCAGGGATCACGGTGGAGCTGGTGGTTTTGGAGAGCATCCTTGCAGAAGAAAAGTGGGATATTTATAACTCCGGTGCCTCTTGCCAAGCTGGAGCTTGGGGACGCTGCCTAAACCTAAAGCCATTTACTCGCTAGGATTCAACGTGCTGCTTGTTTCGTGATAGCCTTTGCTTGCATCCCAACATCTGCAACAATAACAGGCCTCTGGGCCTCTTCTCAAGGCAGTGGGAAGAAATTCCCTCATGTATTTAGAGAAACCTGAAGATTGCCCTGAAATACTGTTCCAGTAAATCTACAGTGCTTTTAAGGCTAAATATAACACAGGGCTAGCTTGTTTCTTGCAAGAAGATGGTGGAAATGGGTAGAGGCCAGCAAGGCAGAGGGAATTGGACCTAAACCAAGCAGCTTGGCCACAGCGCGCGGGAGACCATAGGCTACAGACTGGTCCCAATAAGCGCTGTGGACAAAGGCACACTTTTCTGGGAGAAAGATGGAAAAATTAGCTGTATGGCTATAAGCTGTGCCATGCCACTTGCCCTTACAAGGTTTTATTGCCATAAAACCCCACCCGAAGCTCTCTATGGAGGGTGCCGTGGAGGCTGGTGGTCCTGTGTTTGCCCACGGCCATGCTCCCAAAGCCTGGCTGTGGGGATGGCAGGGCTGCAGGCAGGAGAGGATGCTCCAGGAAAGAAACTCTGCTCAGTGAAATTTGACAAGGGGCCCAGCCTCTGGTCAAGTCCTCTCTTTCCCCATAATGAGATATTAATGAGCTCCTGGCATTGCTGGAAGAAGGGGCGAACGCAGAGATTGAATTTTTAGGTATTCACATGTTTTTCACCCACTATATCACGTTCACTGCTCCTTCCCTGGCTGTCTTGTACCGTGTCATTGGAAAGCAGAATCCTGCCCACCTTTTTTTGCCCGTTTCCAGTTTTCCTCCAAGTAGGATGGATGTGGGTGCTCTCAGCAAGGCCGAGGCATCGTCTCCGTAGTAGCAGCTAAACTCCTAACGAGAGAGTTGAACTGCAAGCTGGAGAATGACATTGGGAAGCTCTGGTCTCTGTAGCTCCTGATGCTGAGTAAAAAGGATGATGAAATGAGATATAATTAAGGGACTTTAATACGGATCTCTGGGGTAATTATTTTTATTTTAGGATTAATGTGATGATTAAAAATCTGCTGCCTTGATCTGCTAAAGTAGGTTAAATGCTGTGGCCTTCTGCTTAAATCCAGAGCTGCCGCTTGCTTTTGTATTGACTCACCTTTCCAATTCTCGGCTTTCAGCTGAATTTTCTTTTGAATCAGATGTTCAGCTGAGGGCTGGCCTTTTTTTTTCTTGTGAGCTCTTTTTTGGCCAGCAGGGCATAATCCTGGATTACATCAGGAAACTACCACTACAGTAAAAAATGTTGAAATAGTCCCTGTCTTCATCTCCCAACCTGTTTTATGGGAGAGATCAACAGGACAGTCCTTGCCTGCTTTGGCAAGGGAAAAATATCAGAGCAATACTTTGCTCTAGACCCTATTAGCAGGGAATTCACTAAATACGGGGTTTCTTTAAAAAAAAAAAGCCTGATTTCTGCACAGGGTGCAAGTCATCCGAAGAGGAGAATCTGCCCCTTTAAAAATATTTCTTTTTCATCCAAGTGAGGAGAACGTGTTTTCAAAGCTATTAAAAGACTTTTAAACAAAGATTACCCTGGGGTCTGTCAGAGGGAGCGTGTACAATGACTCAAAAAATCACACAGCAAGAAACAGCAAACCTTCCCATGCAGGCAACCTGCATTATTTGAAAGCTTTTCATCTTTGAAATGAGAACAAAACATCACTCCTATTTGTGTGTACCCTGTAATTAATATCAGACTCTCGTAACTTGAGGTTATACCACCATTTGGGGATTTCTGAAGCAGCTTTTATTCAACAGCTGCAAATCAATCCCCAGACATCTTTACCCCTTCCTTACCCTCATAAGAAGGCTTATGATCCTTTTATGTGCAGTATGGGCAAATAAGGAATAAATACACGGAAAATAAACCTGGACTGTACCTTGAGGGATCATTTACTCTGTACCATGCTATAAGACAAGATCAGATCTTACTTATACCAAGCGACAGCAGTAATTGCGATGTGGACATGGAGGCTGCATGTGGCCCGAGTTGTATTTTATACGAAGCTGGGTTCTTGAGGAACTACAGCCAACTCACATCAGTTGAGAGATCCGGCCCCAAACCTGGCATGTGCTCCTCTGCCCTGTTCATAATACCCTATGAAGATGTTAACCGTAACCTAAGACCAGTGTTAAAAGTCTTTTCTCCATTGAAATATTTTTTCCCAAGAGACATATGCAGAAGGTCACCTAATGAGTCATCTCCCCAACACACAGCTCCATGCACCCTCCGTTACTAACCAGAGTGAAATATTATCCCAACGAAAGGACATACGACCTGCGAGTCACCTCACTGAATCCCTGATGGGGCTGTAGAGCAGGTGTTGGCTTTGGTTTGTTTTCTTCAGAGGAGAAGAGCACTGGAAACTTCAGGAGACAGCAAAATCTTGAAGCTACATACACCAATACATGTATGTATGGGATACGGCCATCACCTTAAAGTGACTGGATCTAGTCTAGCATAGCAGGAGAAACTGACAGTCCAGCCATGCTGTTCTTGTTATGGGATATTCCGAACCGCATTTCAAAGGGTTGGGGATCTGGGGAGTGGCATCCCCATCGCGCCTAACTAACCTGGCAAAGGCAGGGAGCTGAACCAGCTCCCTGAGTGGTCAGAGGAGCACTGGAACCTGTGCTGGGGGAAAGATGGCAATGGGACGGCGGGGGCAGAACAATCACGGAGTTGATAGATTAACTCAGCTGCCGCTAAAGTCATTCCCCACTGGTCATCCCATTCCCTTTCTTATTGCTGCTGTTTGTTGCTTTCCATAATGCTCCGGTCTCTCCACATCAAATAAAAGGAGAGAGCTCACAAGTACATGGCAGCTGAATTAAAGCTCTGCAAGAATTTGCAATCACAGCTCTATCATGGCTGCAACAGACACGTGTATTGTGAAAAGCGTCCCAAAGCCAACATCTTACCTTCTGCTACTTGGAGGTTTTTTCCTGATCCATAATTTTAATTTGCTTTTAAGGAAAAGCATCGAGGGGCTGACATTTTAGAACCAAAGCATGAGGGCCTATTATTTCCTCTCCTGTGCTCCCTGGCAGTGCTCTATATGGCTCTGATGCAGAAATCAGAAGGGTTTGAAACCCTGCTCTCTCTAAACTTGCTTTATTTCTAGCATTGTTGTGTTGCACCTCTGCTGTTAAGATGGCAAAACCACTTGCAGATCTAGTCTGCGAATTGCCAGTTCTTCTCCATTCCCCAGATGACAGTAAATTAAGGTTAATGAAAGTCAGTTATTTCAATATTTCAATATTTCGCACGAGCAAATTGCATTATCCTGAGTGTGTCATTCCCTGGTGTATTATATCGTGGTCCTTCCTGAGCTCAGACCACAGGGGATGTGAGCCACTACAGGGTGACCTACAGGTGGTTGCCCCTTTGGCAAATGCCCAGCTGGAGCTCAACTTGGCCACTAACATTAAGGACAACAAAAAAAGTTTTTATAGATACATCAACAAAAAGAAAGCCAGGGAGAATCTCCATCCCTTACTGGATGTGGGGGGAAAGTTGCAACCAAAGACAAGGAGAAGGCTGAGATACTGAATGCCTTCTTTGCCTCCGTCTCCAACAGTCAGACCAGCTCTCCCCAGGGTGCTCAGCCTCCTGAGCTGGAAGATAAGGATGGAGAGCAGAACAGCCCACCCATAATCCAGGAGGAAGTAGTCAACGATCTGCTTCTGCACCCAGACACACATAAGTCTATGGGGCCGGATGGGATTCACCCAAGAGTACTCAGGGAGCTGGCGGGAGAGCTCACCAAGCCTCTCTCCATCATTTATCAACAGTCCTGGTCAACAGGGCAGGTACCAGATGACCGGAGGGTGGCT
>VXBH01005784.1:33661-107664 GCA_013400035.1 Rynchops niger | reverse complement strand
TGAATAATGACAGGACCAGAGGAAATGGTCTGAAGTTGTGGCAGGGGAGGTTTAGGTTAGATATTAGGAGGAACGACTTTACTGACAGAGTGGTCAGGCACTGGACCAGCCTGCCCGGGGAGGGGGTTGAGTCACCATCCCTAGAGGTGTTCAGGAAATGTCTGGATGTGGCACTTCAGGGCATGCTCTAGTGGCAGAGATTGTAGGTTGTTTGGTTGGACTCGATGATCTTAAAGGTCCTTTCCAACCATGAAGATTCTGTGATTCTGTGATGCTGTGATTCTGGCTGCGGCTGTGGCCACCTGGCAGTCCCTAATCGAGTTCCCACAAGCCCACCCTGCACAGGAATGGTTGGTTTGCTTAGGGTTTGAACCTGTGGGAGCTCTGCAGAAGCTTCTTGCCCTGGAGCAGTGAATTGTAGGTGTCCCGTTTACCAGCCAAGAGGTAGCTATCACCCTGATTAGTAACACTGATTAATACAGAGACAATTAAATCCTAATTCTAATCCAAATAATAACCAGTAGCAGCTTGCTTCAGTCTCTGGCTTTGTTGTGTGGGGATCTAGGCCTACTTCTGTCCATGCCAACAGGTATTTTTTAATATTTGGCTGAATATCTAGGCTGTGTTTTCTGCACTTTGCACAGGTCTGTTGCCTCCAAATGACAAAATAACGGTTGCATTTTGCCAATGCTCAGCATTCAACACCTGTGAATCAAAGCCCTTTCATCCAAAGTGGTTTAAACCCCGTGACATTTCTTTCCAAAACGTCTCTGTTCTAACCTGCCCTGAACATGTTTTATGTCAGTTTGAAAAAATTAGCTGCTTGCCCTCTGTGTGTACGGGCAGGTACAAAGTTCAAGCTTACCTACATTTGTAGAAAGCCAAACCCAGCACCCAGTCGTCTTCTTTTGAGTTTTTCTACACCCATGCCTACCATGGCCCCAGCTGTGAGCGATCACATCCTTGACCGCTGTCCTCCACGGCCAGTGTTGCAGACCTAGTAATTCCGTCTTTTATTTTTGGCCTGACTGGAGTTTCCTGGTCGTTCTTACACTTGCTGAATTTGATTCAGACATAATCGCTGTGCAAAGCTTCGTATTTTCTTCCTTTCGCTGTGCCTCATTCTTACCCTTGATTGCTTTTTCATTTCCTTTCTCGTTTTTGAATTCAAGTGTATTCATTGCTTAGCAGTCTGTGCCTCCCTTGGGAAGACCGTGGACTTAACCTCTCATTTCTTTGAAGCATCCTTGCCCTTCATTGCTTGCATCCATTTTCCTTTTTCATCAGCCCTGCAGATAGTCACTGTCCTTCCATGTCCTCTTTATTTAATTAGGTTTATGCTTTAGTTCTCATGATGAAAACTTTTGAAGTTTTCTCTGGTAGTTTCTTGGTACTTTTTGTAAGAACAAACACAGCCCAGACTAGGCTTTTCACAGTCCCAGCTGAAAATTGTAGGCAGTCAACAGTTTGGAGGTCTTGCACAAATAGTAGGAGGAGATTGTGCCTTCCACTTCCGTGCACGGAGAGGGGGAATATTGCCTACTCCTGTGGCTGATACGGGGTACAGACTTGTTAGCTGTAAATGGCATTTTGCTCATTGTCTTCAGCACAAGTCCCCGGTGAAACTGGGGCTCTGTGGGTACGTTTACACAGAAGAATACAGTGCAGCGCAGGGACACTTGACCTGGAGCTAAATATATTAGTTTTGGAAACGTGAGATGCGAAGCAATTAGCTCAGCCGGATCTCTAATGCTCTGGTGAGATTGCTTGTGGTGCCCATCCTGCGTCAGGTGTCTTTGCACTGAGCTACCATCTCAAATGTCAGAATTTCCGGGTAGCTTAAAATATTTGGGTTTTCCTGTGAGTCTCGGGGCTTGACTGGCCTTTTTTTTCTTGATAAGAAAACAACCTGCCTCACTGTCATCTCGTTCTGTTGCGGGCTTTGTGTTGCCCCTAATTATTACAAATAATATTTTAATTATGAATATTTATTAAACAGTGAATTGATACCGATTATCGATTACTCCTTGGATGTTTATCTTCCAGCCACAGATGGAAGATCTTCTGAAAGGCATCCTTTGATGCCCTAGCCAACACTCCAGCCCATTTAAGCTGACTAGTTGAATTTTGGTGTTGATTCTATTTTATCTTTCTTGGGGACTGATTTTAGATCAGGTTTTCCAGACGTTGCTTGTGAATATTTCATACAAGCTTTAACCCAAATGTGAAATGTGCTATGTGAAACGAAACGTTTTTTTCTGTATAATAGTGGTTATAATCCAGAAGCTTCCCACCTGTGTTTCCAATTTTGCTCTCTGTGCTAGTCAAAATATACTCCTCCACCACTTTATTACTACCATTTCCCTTGAACATGCCGAGCCAAGCTTGTCCCTGGTATAATACTGTATGGCCAAGTGTGTGGTGTAACCAGACGCGCCCATTTCCCACATCCTCCACCCACAGTTTGCTTTTCGTGGGACCGATATTATTTCTTTTCTTCCTTTTGCTGTGAATACTCCGTTCCTGCCCTCCCACCTATTTTCCTACATTTTCCAAACCTTTTCTAAGGGTTTTTTTTTTCCCAATAAGATAGGAAGCAATCAGCTCAGGAGTTACCCACTGTCAGTCAACTTGCAAAGCCATAGGTCAATGAGACAAAAATTGGTCTCTATTAATGGAGTGAGCAGAAGTATGTATGTATAAGTATCCAGACCAAAACTTGCATTTTGCTCATTTTACTGGAGAAATAAGTATTTTTCTAAACTGAACTGGTCAGGTTCAACTCTGCTTCCACTGAACGCAAACAGGAGTTTTATTACGGGCTCACATAAGAAGGGGAGCGTCCTGCTCAAGTACATGAGTTGTCCCCAGAAATGTTTTATTTCTTTGTGCTGTGCCTGGTAGGGTTATGGCCATGGATTCTCCACTGAAAGAGGCCAATACACTGCCGTGGTTTTGGCTGTATTGGCCAAGCCCAATGATAGATGGCCCTTCCCCTGCCCTCTCTCCTCAGGGAGGAGAGGAAGAGATAAGGAGATTTCTGAGTTGCCCTCTAACGGGGCAAAACAGTGAAGTTAGGTGGCCTTGGTTGTTACAGCAATAAGTCTAAGCAAGAGCCTCTGCACATACTGTTCCTTGGTATAATCAGGTCTTATCACTCGGAGAGTGAACAGTGTCTGAACAATATGCTGTGAATTTCAGACTTTAGTCAGTTAGAAGAGGCCCGGCTAAAAAGTAAAATTACAAATCAGAAATTTGGTTCTGTTTAACCTCAAACCAGGACATACGCACATGATATTTTTCTGGCATTATAGCACAGGTGAACTGGATCTGGACTGCTATAGGCAGATTTACGTTTCTTTCTTTCATCTGTGCTGTGTCTGTCTAGATTGCCGTGCTTTGAATATTTATTTCAAAATGGATTAGAGTGTTTGAAGTGATATTAAACTATTCAAGTAAGCATTTGCCTTTCTCTTGTCATCTAAATTCATTGTCTTCAGGGACTGAGTCCGGGCTTTTTCTCAGGAAAGGGGAGTTTATGGACACGGAGACTAGGCTGCTTTGACTCTGCTGGGTTGGGTTTGATCTCAGCATCTCGTTGTTACCGAGTGGATGCTTTACTCCGTTTAAGCCCCTCCGATGTCTTTTCAAGTGTACTGTAAATAATCTTGTTGTTTCTGGCCTGCATGAAAAAAAAAGGATCCTCGTTTTTTCTCCCAAACTCCTCTTATTGTACCTCTGTTGGCTGCTATGGTTGTCTTCACTTGTGCAGCAATCTCCCGTACTGGAGACTCCTGATATTCCTCTTTCTTACCTGAACTTCTCTTACTCTCTGTTCCATTTTAGTGAGTGTTTTTGATCACTCTAGTCTGCAGGTCATTTGTGCATACCGCTGCGTTCATTTTATTTTCCATACACCCTGTGGACACAGTGAGTCATATTTTCCTTATTTTTGCAGAAAGAAGGAACTGGATCTTCAGCGAGATTAACCATCTGACCTTCCTACACCACTGTGACATCCCTGTTAGGCTAGGGGCATCACTTTCCATTTTCAGATCCCATGATCATTTAACACTGAAGTCTTCAGTTCCTCCTCTCAAGGGCACAGGAATTATGAAACAGGGAAAGTGAGGTACAGTGAAAGTAAGTGATTTTACACTCACTTTAGGAAGCCTATACATACCCTGGACTGTCTGTTTGTCAGGGCAGGGACTGTATATGGCTTCTGTGTTTGGGTAGCATGTAACAGTCTAGTGCAGCACCATGACCAGGCCTGTAGAAATATGATTATAAAATTGTTAATGATGTATACAGAATTAATGTATACACTATTAGCTTATAACTTAAACAGGAGCGGGAGTCACAAAAGCTATCATCTCCTAATGGCCTTTTTGCTAGGGGAAATGCATATGGAGAAGGAATATGAGAACTGCTAGAAAGAAAGAGCAGGGAAAGTGAAGACAAATAAAGGACAGAGCTCAGACAGAAAATGCAGTAATTTGCCTTGCTCCTGGGGACATACGTATCTTCCTTTCATGCCTTCAGAGAAGGAGTCGTAGACTCCTCTGCTTCCTCAGCTTCCCCTTGCTTGACCATCTGTGGTAGACCAGCAAGCTGAGTCAGATTTTGGCTTAGCTTCACCGAAATAAAATGACATTGGTTTCTGTCTGGTTTTGCTTGCCTTTGGGTTTAGTCTGCCTCTGGTAGAGGCAGGATGGGGGAAGTGATAGGTTGAAAGATGAGTGGAAATAGCCTGCTGGCTGGGACAAAATGAGAGGAGCTGGTGGTTTTGGGGAATGGGTTGGCATTGGAGTGGCAGATGCTCTTCTATGCCGCCACCTGTGAGTGCACCCTCAGGAAGTTTCCCAATGACAACAAGCTATGTGGCACGGTCGGCACACTGAAGGGTAGGGATGCCATCTAGAGCAACCTGGACAGGCTGCAGAGGTGGGCCTGTGCAAACCTCATGAAGTTCAACCAGGCCAAGTGCAAGGTCCTGCACCTGCATCACGGCAATCCCAAGCACAAATCCAGGTTGGGCAGAGAATGGGTGGAGAGCAGCCCTGAGGAGAAGGACTTGGGGGTGTTGGTGGATGAGAAGCTCAACACAAGCCAGCAATGTGCACTGGCAGACCAGAAAGCCACCTGCATCCTGGGCTGCATCCCCAGCAGCGTGGGCAGCAGGACGAGGGGGAAGATGCTGCCCCTCTGCTCCGCTCTGGGGAGACCCCACCTGGAGTACTGCATCCCGTTCTGGAGTCCTCAGAACAAGAAGGACATGGACCTGTTGGAACGGGGCCAGAGGAGGTCCATGAAGATACTGGGAAGGCTGGAGCCCCTCTGCTGGGAGGACAGGCTGAGAGAGCTGGGGGGGTTCAGCCTGGAGAAGAGAAGGCTCCGCGGAGACCTTCCAGCCCCTTCCAGTCCCTCAAGGGGCTCCAGGAAAGCTGTGGGGGGGGACTCTGGATCACGGAGGGGAGCCATGGGACGAGGGGAATGGGTTTAAATTCCAAGAGTGGAGATTTAGAGGAGATATTGGGAAGAAATTGTTTGCTGTGAGGGTGGTGAGCCCTTGGCCCAGGCTGCCCAGAGAAGCTGGGGCTGCCCCATCCCTGGAGGGGTTCAAGGCCAGGTTGGACGGGGCTTGGAGCAACCTGGTCTGGTGGGAGGTGTCCCTGCCCAGGGCAGGGGAGGTGGAACTAGATGATCTTTAACATCTTTTCCTACGCAAACCATTCTATGATTTTCTGATTCCACACCCCCGTTGCCACTCAGTCTTCATTACCCATAGATGCTGATCACTCAGCCACTTGCTCCAAACTGCTCTTATGCCTCACAATCACGTAGATCTCTCCTGAAGAAATTTTGCTGCGTACGTGGTCATGGCCTGCTCTCTGGTTAGAGCCTAGACTGAACTGCCAGCTGTGCTTAAAGTCTTTTGGGTCTTCTCCATTTATTTGCTGTAGAATAGCTCCCTTTTAAAAGCCTTGCCTTCTCGTCTCAGCTTAATTTTCACCTCGCCTTCGCGCTGTAGAAAGGCAATGAGACACTCCTCAGGTGGGACCTCAGTGTGACGGCAGCATGGATACGAAGCTTCTTGCTGCAATCTATCCACTTGTTCATTCTCACCTTATAGTTCAAAAAACCTCATAATTGTTTGACCTCCTCAGCTATTAAAACCTCTGCTTGTGCAGGAGTTCTTTGTTGGGATTGTGGCAACAGGCTTTTTACTTTGCTTCCTGCTGCTCCTTGACAGCCGGTCTTGACAAGCCCTTCAGAATTACTGCTGCTTTGTTAATTTTCTGGGTTTTTTTCACGCCCTCCCGCTATTCTTATATTACGCCGGTGTTTATTTGGCCACATACTGGTTCAACATTTACAGTTGACAATTAGGATCAAAACATTGCTTTGACATTTACCTGAAACTCAAGCTCTTTATTGCTAAGACATCCAACTTAACAGTTTCTCTACTGCAAAGCGCAACGTTGTGTATACCCTTATTTGTGAGGGCTAAGTCCTGTGATTAATGATGTCCATAAACCTTGACGAGAAATTTGCTTACAGTGAATGGGCAAAACAGCATCTCTGCACTGAGTGTTTCTGGTTCTTACGTCTTTTATAAAGCCTTCCCTTGTCATCGTCAGCATCACACCTTGGGGAAACGTGCTAATTTTAGAAGGAAAAAGCATTAGGGCAAATTGAGCAAATGGCAAAGTTCCACCTTTGGTAATAATTGGTAATGATCCCAGGCTTAAAATTAGGTTTTTTTAACTTTTTTTTTTAATTAAAAAACTCTTTGACATGAACTGTCTAAATACATAGGACACTTCTATAAGTCATTTCCTCTGCTTTCCTCCTTTTAATCTTTCCTTACCCTCTTTTTTGTTCTGCTTCTTTTTCTCTGCCTTTCCCGTTTCCATTCTGCGCGTGCTTTTCTATCGCAATTCTGATTCACGGAAGCTTAATTTACCTCTTCTTTGTTTACCTGTTAAAAAGTAGTTAGCGCTGAGAGCGAACGTGGTAGAGTTTTCTCTTCCAACCCAAACCACTCTATGATTCTCTGAATTTAACTACCATAATGTGCCACAGAAATATACTGATGGAGCAGTTCAAGTCTCTCTTCTGTTTTCTCAGGCTGTTTGCACGTTTGGCCAGACAGCTTTTATCAACACTTAACGACTCACAACAGAGAGGATTAGAAAATTTTTTATTTTTAAAATTGAAATCTCCCAACTCGAGGCTGATTGAAGTCAATGGTAAAACTCTCAGTAATCTTTTTAGGAACAGAATTATTTCAGGTCAGTGTTTTTAAATGTCTCGTCCTTCGTTTCTACTCAGTCCTAATACTACAAACCATTATTTCGGGAGTTGTTCTTACTAGGAGGAAGAGGTTTGTTGCACCGTCACTCCAGCGAATGCAGAGCAGCAGCTTGGTCTCAGTCTTGCCGACTCAACAGCGAGACACGCAGTCCTGTGACCTGTGTAATGTTTCTTCGGTGGTGTGTTTTGTGTGTATGTAAGTCTATATGGTGTTAAACGCACGGGTACCTGTTTGTTGGAAGAAAAGCGCTGTACAGTCCGCTTTTCCCGTCTGGTTCAGGGTCAGACACTTTAGTTTGCTCCTGACCCTAAGCTCAACTTTCTACTTTGTCCTTACCACGTAGAAGTGTCATACCCAGGCCCTTGCTTGCCCTCGTTAGATATTTTTGTACCTCAATTAGATCCCCCATTCTGCCATTTCAAAGCTCAGTATTTTAAGCTGTTCATCGTAAGACATATCTGCCATTCCTCAGTGTTACTCTTCCTGATCTCCTCTTGGATCTTACCCAAAATGTGCACGTCCTCCTTTAAACTGGGTGCCTCAGCTGCAGTACACACTGTTCCCAATAAAAGGCTTGATGAGAGGAGGGCATTAAAGAGCGGTTTTATCATTTCTTTTGCTTCATGGACTGATTCACCGCTCTCCGCCTTTGAGCATTTACTTAGCTTTCCTTCCAGCTGTTACATGTGGAGTGAAGATGTACAAAGGGACAGGACTTTACAGGATGTTTTAATTCTTCATTTCATCTGCCTAAATACTGGCTATGCTTTAGGAGAGTTCACCTCTGAAGGACACACCGACACCAGCTATTTATCTAGAATAATGCTCTCTATTTCAGTCTGCAAGTAAATACCTAAGCCCCAAATATCTAATTTAAATCCAATTAAAAGGTACAATTCCAACTTGGTTTTCCCGCACTTCTACTCTCTCTCCCCACGTATCATTCAATGCTGCCCTTAGCAATTTAAACATATTTTTAAGGTCATATATTTAGATGCCTTTTACAAATACATACATATTCAAAAGATACATGTTTCCATATCAATTGCAGTGTGGCAAAAAAATGTGTTAGACTGTGGTAGATGGGAATCATGTGTTTATTTCAACAAGCCTAAAAGTGAAGGTGTCTTAGTGAAAGTGAGAATTTTCTCATATTTTCTTCACACCAATATTCTACTCAGAAGTCGTACCTCGAGCAGCCTCAGCTGATTAAAAACTGTCAGAGCAACGAAGAAGGTATGGGACTCCCTGGCAAACCATAGCACTGAATTACCCTATAGCCATTAGAGCATAACCTATACACCCTTTGACGTGATTCTCCAAACTGATCACCAAAGTGGCCCTCTCCAAGCTGAATGTAAGACATAAGTGCGCAATATAATGTCATTTTGTTTACAGCAATCAGGATAGTCTCTTCCACTTGTTCTGATTTTTTTGGAAAACAGAAGAATCATAGAATGGTTTAGGTTGGAAGGGACCTTAAAGATCATCTAGTTCCAAACCCCTGCCCTGGGCAGGGACACCTCCCACCAGCCCAGGTTGCTCCAAGCCCCGTCCAACCTGGCCTTGAACCCCTCCAGGGATGGGGCAGCCCCAGCTTCTCTGGGCAACCTGGGCCAGGGGCTCACCCCCCTCACAGCAAACAATTTCTTCCTCAGATCTCATCTCAATCTCCCCTCTCTCAGTTTAAAACCATCCCCGCCTTGTCCTATGGCTCCCCTCCGTGATCCAGAGTCCCTCCCCAGCTTTTCTGGAGCCCCTTGAGGGACTGGAAGGGGCTGGAAGGTCTCCGCGGAGCCTTCTCTTCTCCAGGCTGAACCCCCCCAGCTCTCTCAGCCTNGCAGGTGCAGGACCTTGCACTTGGCCTGGTTGAACTTCATGAGGTTCACATGGGCCCACCTCTGCAGCCTGCCTAGGTCCCTCTGGATGACATCATGTCCCTCCAGCGTGTTGACCATGCCACACAGCTTGGTGTCATCGGCAGACTTCCTGAGGGTTCACTCAATCCCACTATCCACGTCGCTGACAAAGATGTTAAACAGTCCTGTGGCGCTGGCCTTTGATCGGGTGAATCTTTCCCGAAACTAATTGTACTGAGCCAATCTCTACGGATTTTTAAGAACAAAGACAATTAGTTCACGTGGAAATGCCTGGACTGCAGATACTTGAAGTTAGACAAGATTGTCTTAAAACAGCTATGACAACAAGAAGTTATGTGCAGGCATTTCCCCAGTACAGAACAAATCAATTCGTACTTTATGTTTTTGGAGCTGTTTAGAGTGACCTCCCTTTTCTGCTGCAGGAAGGAAAAAGGCCTTATTTTAACACCCCATGTTGCTCCTTTTTAATTTCCTATTTTTATAACAGCTGCCGATTAGACTAGAGGATGAACATGGTCTGAGAG
The DNA here is from genome assembly GCA_013400035.1 of Rynchops niger. Lineage (NCBI taxonomy): Eukaryota > Metazoa > Chordata > Aves > Charadriiformes > Laridae > Rynchops > Rynchops niger. The sequence continues at coordinate 97,939 of VXBH01005784.1, read as the reverse complement.
ATTCTCCAGTCCTTGTAATAAGCGTGTTGACCAAGAAAACTGGCGGAGTCCTGGATGCCCTTTCTTTTGGGCAAAATGGGCTGGCAGATTGCTTCCTGGCTGTCCCCGCACAACCCAGCCGGGAAGTTAACTTTCAGTATTGGCAGCATCAAACATTCACAACTCAGCTGCCAGGCTTCTGAAATGATGAAATTGGGTTAAAAAGGAGAAGATTAAAAATAACAACCTGCAAGATTCTTTTTCCTTGACTTCTGAGCTAAGGGAAGGATTTGACTTGTGTTGTCAAAAGTTTCTTCCGATCCGGCTTTTTTAAATGCATGTGAGATTTCTACCCAACTATAGGTGGAGTTTCCAGAAGACTGCAAGCGTTGTGGATCTTGGAATGAATTTGTGAAAGTTTGGAAAACAGGGCATTCTGGTGATTGTGATATGCATTGGCTTAAAAAATACTGTGTTCCCAAACAGGGAAAAGAGCAATATCGTGTGACTTAGAGAAGTCATCAAATGACAAATCATTTGCTAGCACAGCCAACAAATTAGAGGAAGGACCCAGTGCTCACCACATTTAACAACTACTGTAGGTGTAAAATTGAAGTTTGGAGGGTTTGCTTCTTTAGCCCGGTAGTTTTTCACTTAAGTCTCCAGCTTTTTGCACTTGGGGCTCTGGGAATGAAATTTCCGCCTTGCTCCAGACATACATGAGCACAGATGATTACTGGCCTTCCAATTTGGTTGGGGACCCTAGTGTTGTTTTCAGCCGAGGACTTTTAGAGTCTATGGGAACTGAAAATTGTTTCCACTAGTAAGGTCATGTCTTGCGGTTCTTGGTATCTTTTTATTGTGTTTGATGAATGTCTCATAGTCACATTTCTGTGTTAAAAAAAGGACATGAGAATTCATGCTGATAGACTTAACCTAATGAATGATGTCAAATATCAACTGCCTCGTTTTCTTGCTAGAGGGCTGCAGTTTAGCTGGCAGAATGGAGAGGAATTGGCAAATTGGACCGGCACCTTTAATTTCACGGATGACGGAGCAGTGAAGAGTGGCAGTGGCACAGGCACCAGGTACCAACACCCGAGGGAATGACTACAGAGATCTCTCTCTCTCACTTTGTATGAACCACAGATGTGAGCACAGGCTGTATGAAAAATGAGATTTGCAGTTTGCTTTGGCTGCTGGGTATTGCTCCTCATGGCACAGAAGATGCCGGGGATGCCCAAGTGCTGTGCTGTTTTCCCCCTTCAAGGCCAGGGGGACATTTTGGAATATGCCACAAGCATCCATACAGCATGCAGGAGGGTGACTTCTGTGTTTCTCTCCTGTTTCCATTCCCCCACCAATGCCATTTATTAACATGTGGCAGTGTGAGAGAGTGGGACTTGGGTGGGGAACGTCCCAACATGACAGTATTGATGCACGAAGAGCATGGTGGAGAATCTGGCCCAAGGCTTTCTTGATAATAGAATATGCGTTCTAAAAAAACATAGTTTAACTTGAAATCTTTCCAGGGCCTCGTAGGAGAAAAGCGTTCTGTCAAGATAAGACCGGAGTTTTTAATTTATTTACAGTACTTTGAAAATATGAGAAGCACTGATGTGCCGTTGCACATTTTGTACTTATTAATTTGTAGTAGGATCCTTTTGACTGACATGTATCTGAAGGGTCATGAAGAGCCATGTGCATAGGCAGGAACCGGGCTGCAGTTGTGCCTAAAGAGCTCCACAGCTATCACGGGCCAGCTGCGTAAATCTGGGTAAAGGCATAGGGTGAATATTTGGGGTATCTTCCTGGAACCTCAGTTGTAGAGGGTAAAAATCCTGAGTCATGTGTAGTATCAAGCTCAATACGTAGCAGGGAAATCCTAGAAAGGCTATAAGTTAACGAAAATATAAAACGAATTAAAAGAAGCTTACTTTTAATACCTATGTATAAATAAAACTCTGGATAAATGACGTATTTTATTTAAAATATCATAATTTTGGTAACCGTGTGCCACTACAGCTGTGGAGCTAAATACCGTTTCAAAGGCAAGCGGAAGTATGGAGCCTGCCCTGCCAAAAATCATCCAGTCTCACTGAACCGCAGCAATGCTGCAATTCCTGTTAGGGCTCTTCTTCGCTGTAATGTGATCCTGTATGAGGATTGCCGCTCGGCTGGTTTAACTAGCTAAGGTTCTTTGTAAAAAGAAGCAGCTAAAGCAGCCGTTTTTCACTCAGAGCAAGGGGAAAATGGTTCATTCTATATATGTACGTATGTGTGTATCTATCAGTCTGTCTGTCTGTCAGTCTTTACTTTGGTTGCCTTGCTCGTGTATACATCTACAGTCTGCATATGCAAAGTCTTCAGTTTAGGCACTTGGCGTGTAAAAGGACTGTGGCACTATGACAGATTATCTTCTTGAAGACATGAGAGAATTAAGAAATATAGGTTTCTCCCTCTCGGCACCATCTTTGATTGCAGGACGGGGAACGAAAAGCCTTGACTGCAAAATACAGGCTAGTTGGGAGGCACCGAACGGGCAGTACTATCCTCCGTCGGTTTAGCCCCTTCAAAGACAAAGAGGTTCAGGATGCAAGTGTTTTTTTATACAAACAGGCTCAAACTGTACAAGTTAGGTATAAATGTCAAAGGTTATACTATCAATACAAGATGCAAATTGCAAAGTCATTTATGTTAAAGACCGTGAAACTGAAAGGTGGGGATTTTGAGTCAGGGATAAGTCTAGCTGCACCTGAATGTGCTATAGGTATTATTTCTCCGTTTGTCTGCTGTCTGAAAGCTGAGAATCCAGGACCAAAAAAAAAAAAAGAACTGTACAAAAGTGGAGGTGAGACTGTGTGGTGAATAACTGCAGAGCTATGTCATAAATTGTTTACTGTTTACCTTTGATCACCTTTCTTACTGTGTTCTCACTAGACACCTCCTAAGAGTCTTAATCTGCCACCCAACTTCAGGCTGTTGATATCAATTGAAAAAAAGCCTTCCTTTAATGAATACTCCTTTCCACCAAATGTAAAACTTGCAGACTACATTTTATCGACCTGATTTTACTTGTATATATTTGCAGGTCTCCAGAGAAATATCTAAAGTGCACGATACTAATTACATGTCAGCATATGCAGAGTAAATACCTTTCAACTGCATGGCTCTGCAGTTTACTGTGTGTTATCACCTCCCCGTGAAAGCTTTGGTGGTTAAAGATATTAATTGAAATAGATATTGATATGCTTTTCATTAGTTTATATCATTTATAGATCTATAGGTATATAGATACATGTTTATTCATACATATGTGGTATCAACCTGTGTGTATTCTGTAATTACCTTTTAATCATGTAATGGTGTAGAGGCACTGGCAGCATGTTCTGTAGGAGTGATTTATTAGGTGAAAATGAAGGAATTCTAAAGCAAAGAGAGAATAAGTGCATTAGAATTGCGAGAGCCAGGCTTCACAAGACTAGTGGCCGTATCAAAACCAATGAACAGTGAAGATTAATCACTGCATGAAAAGGATCAAGTAGGACAGAAACGAAGAATGTCATGTTGTCTGATTTCAGTAGAAACCAACCCAGACCTTAACTAATACACAACGTTGAAGTGTGGCTTGCACTTGGAATGTTTTTAACCGTCCAGGGGAGTTCATGACTCGGTTTCAGAGCACGAGCCCTGCCCTGACTGCAGACAGCTGCACTGTGCCAGAGTAACCACGCTAACCAAGGCTTTTCATCCCACTGCATGAGACGCTTCTGCAGATTACGTAGAAAATAAAAGGTTACGTAGATTATGGAGATAAAAGCTAATATCATGAGCTCAGCTCAGCGTCTGTTGCAACCGAGAACGTGGATCATGTTTGTGGCATCTGAGGCATGTGCCTGACAGAGAGCTCTGCTGGGGCTTTTCTGGGCACCGAAAGCTTCATTTCTGTGCATATTGCATTGCTGCAGGTCTTCTAGCTAGCGAAGAAGTTGTGGATACTTGCAAGGGGTAAAAATGAAACAGTCCACAACTCCCCAAAGCCATAAGGATGTGTGCTTTCAAACAAAGGCGGATTAGAGGGGCTCCAAGCTCTTTGAAACACCCATTCAATGTCAACCAGTTGTCGAATACTGGCTCATTTTTGGTTCTTCCGTATCAGCCATTGCTCAGATTTCTACCTTTTGCTTTTTATCTTGTGCCAAGTATTATAAATCTTACAATGTCCTTATGGGGAATCAGGTAAAGGATTCTATCTGATTCTGGTTATGAGAAATAGTAATATAAAACTACTTCCTACAGCCCTGATTCCTCTGTTCTTTTTAGTATGTTTTGCAGCCTCCTGGGATTGTGAATCTTCATGCTTAAGTCTTCATTTTTCATGGCCAAGAAGCTGCCTTAATGATATGAGGATCTATCTGCCATACTAGTTGGGTAGTGGTGCGCCCTGCCACCGTCAGGCCATCTGAGCTGAAGATAAGGTTCAATGTAGGACTTAGGTGGTGAGACCACAGAAGCCTTTGACGGGTCAGAGGAGATGTGAGCTTTATACTTTTAGGCCTGTTAATTTGTAGGCTGAATTCTTCAGGATGACAAATCTGGAGCTTTGTCCCCAGTGGCTACAAAATAGAAAATATAATCAATTGGATTCATCAAATACGCATTTTACAAGAATGAATATAAGGGCTTGAGACATCAGACCTCATTTGCCTGGACAGTAGCTAAGGCTGTAGCTAAGTCATAGTGCTGAACTTCTCATACAAAGATACTAAACTCTTGAGAACCACAAGAAAAAAAAAAGCCATTGCTTGCAATGGTGAACTAAAATGTGTTTTTTGAGATGTTATCGATGTGTAAATGTTGTCATGTGTTTTGTTATGCCTCCTGGGTGGTCACATGTATAACATCAGCAGCTTATTTCAATCAGAGCGTTGGGAATGGCCTTGATTAAAACAGCCAAACAGCGGTTTATTAAAAATTGGAGGAGTTCTGAAGTGACACTGGTAAAACAGGAGTCCCTGCGGCATACCCCAGTGCTGCTTGTCAGGAGCCAATGTTGTTTTGATACAGTGACTGTGCAAGAAAAGAAACACCAGAGTCTCCCACAAAGTCCAATTGAATATAATCTCTAGTAGATTTTTCTGGGGGTGACACATTGTAGGGCTGTTTCTGCTTTAGCTCCTGCGGTTACACCCACAGCTGTTGCAGTAGAGGTGTACTGGGTAGGTTATTAGACTGAAATTTTGGAGAGACTTGGGTCCTTGGGTCCCAAAGAGGTGGACAGATGAGAAGGGAACAACATGGCATTGGCAAGAGTGGATGGATATTTGGTCAATTCACACTGCTGATCATAGGATCGTAGAATCGTTATGGTTGGAAGAGACCTTTAATATCATCAGGTCCAACCATTAACCCAGCACTGCCAAGTCCACCACTAACCCATGTCCCTCAGCACCACGTCTACCCGGCTTTTAAATACCTCCAGGGATGGTGACTCCACCACTTCCCTGGGCAGCCTGTTCCAATGTTTGACAACCCTTTTGTGGAAGAAATTTTTGCTAATATTCATCCTAAATCTCCCCTTGTGCAACTTAGGACCATTTCCTCTTGTCCTATCACTTGATACTTGGGAACAGAGACCGGGCCCCCCTGGCTACAGCCTCCTTTCAGGTAGTTGTAGAGAGCAAGAAGGTCTCCCCTCAACTTCCTTTTCTCCAGGCTGAACACCCCCAGCTCCCTCAGCCGCTCCTCACAGGACTTGTGCTCCAGACCCCTCACCAGCTCTGTTGCCCTTCCCTGGACTCGCTCCAGCCCCTCAAGGTCATTCTTGTAGTGAGGGACCCAAAACTGGACACAGTGTTCAAGGTGGGGGCCTCACCAGTGCCCAGTACAGGCGACGTTCACTGCCCGAGTCCTGCTGGCCACACTGTTCCTGGTAGAGGCCAGGATGCTGTTGGCCTCCTTGGCCACCTGGGCACGCTGCTGGCTCATATTCAGCCGCTGTCGACCAACACCCCCAGGTCCTTGTCCGCCGGGCAGCTCTCCAGCCACTCTGGAGTTGTTGTGACCCAAGTGCAGGACCCAGGACTTGACCTTGCTGAACCTCATGCCATTGGCCTCGGCCCATCCATCCAGCCTGTCCAGATCCCTCTGCAGGGCCCTCCTGCCCTCAAGGAATTCAACACTCCCACCCAACTTGGTGTCATGGGCAAACTTACTGATGTGTCATTGGGCAGCAGAGTCAAGCAATCCCAGATGTGTGCTGAGGCGTGAAGACAGGAGACCAAAATCAGAACGGCAGTGAGCAGCCAGGGCCAGTTTGCCAGGAGCTTTTTTGTGATGAAAAACGTATCCTCGGGGTATCACAGCTATCATCTTAACTGTGCAAACTGTCTGTGAAGTCATGGGACCAGATCAAACAGGGAATCCAGAAAAGGGGCAGCTCCGAGATATGACAGATGGATGCATGCGCTTTTCTAAGGTTACTTAAGAGGTACATAGAGTTATCAATGAACTGTTTTCGAAGGACAGAAGTATAAATGCCACTCCACTTTGCAAGATCACTCCCACCCATTTGGGGCTGGTGGAATTTTGGCTGCTTGTGGAAGCACTTTTGTGTCATTTGGTTTGTTGGGTTTTTTTTTAAAGAAAAATCTTTAATTTGGAAGACAGGCAGGGTACCTTGGGAAAGTGCCCTTGTCTTGGTGGATGGACGTTTCTCATGCCATCTATTATCAAAACCCAGAAAAACTTGTGACACCGTAAGGAGACAAATCAAGCCAAACATTTCAAAATACGCTAGGTGGACAATCAAGAGGTTCATGAGTTAATAGCTTTTAACCTCAGCTGCAGTTATCTCCTGGGAAGCATTAGTCCCTGTACAAGAATTCCAGATCCTGACTTTTGTTTGATTACTCTGGTTCTTCTAGAAAGAAAACCAGCCTTGAACTAAAGATGCCATTTCTATCTTTAACCTCCAGGCATTGGATACTATTTTTCCTTGCTCCAGGCATTGGATACTATTTTTCCTTGCTACCCTGTATTAAAAAGCTTCCTGCCACTAGTAATTGCTATTTGGGGCAGTGTCTTCCTACTCAGTCCCGATATATTTAGATTAAGCTTCATACACCTCTCATACTTTTTGGAACCCCCCTACTTTCTGCAGGTCCTTTCATAACTCTTGCTAGCGTCTCAAACCCGAAATACCAGAACTGGATGCAGTAATTCAGAAGAGCTATCACCACATAGTGTATAGAAAGATGTTTGACTATTTTCTCTTGCTTATATTGTCATTTTTTTACATGACACAGTTTATAACGACACTTTTTTTTTTCTAGCTACGGCTGCATACTGAAAGTTTGTGATCAGTCAGACATCTACTACATCTAGTAGCATTAGAGAGGAAGATGATAAAAGATTTAAACCAGTTAATGACAGTGACATTGGCATCAGCAGGTGGTAGCCAGGAGGAGGAATATGAACCATCTACTTTTATATTTGTTGTCCCCAAGGAGGAGGAAAACAAATAGCTTCACCAACCTGTATAAGAGAAGACTGTTCCTTCTCCAGCCTCCTCCTTTGTGCCCACAGCACCTTCTCTCTCAGTTTAGTCTTTCAAGCACCATCCTGGTGTTGACAAGTCAACACAGGCTCTCAAACAGCAGAAACAACACATGCAGCAATGTGATTTTTTTGTGCCACAGCCCTGGTGAAGTGTAAATTCCTCTAAGGGCATCAAACGTTTCTGCTTCACTTGCCAGTTCTCAGAGCAGGGGGGATCTCTTTTAGCATTGGTACGTCCACAGGTGGTTTCTTTTGCAAGGTGTAGCATGAAAAGTCATTACGACTTCCAACAACTTCAGCGGCTGCTCCTGTTCTTGGTGGTAGTCGTGTAATCTAGGGAGTGTCTATGAGAGCAGAGCCCAAGGTCCCTGTTCCTGCCTGCCATGGACTTATCTGTCAATCTGACTCTACATCAGCTTCTTTACCTCCCAAATGGGGGTCGTGCTTTCCAAACGGGGCCAAAATAATCTTAGGTGAATATGCCCTGAGAAGTGGTAGGATGCAGTCTTTGAGGGAAAAACAAAATCACTGCATTGATGTCAGGCCCTTAAACCTTTTCACCGAATCTTGTAGTTTTTGATGTTGCCACATAGAAATATTAATAGCAACAAAAGCTAGTGGGATTTGGTTGCTCATTCACATGAAGTCATCACCCAGTTTTCTTTGCTCTGGATGAGTTTTCCAGAGCCTCCATAGCCAGGATATGTTCCACCTCAGCAGTATTTTTGCTACAAGGGTCTGAAGATCCCATGCTGGCCTTGCCAGATGAACATGAGTCCCCACGTGCTTTGGGGTGTGTGTTCTGACACACTTGTAAGATTCCTGAGTAGCAAAGGTGAAGCTAGACCCGAGGCTGGCCATGGATCTGCCCATCCTGATGAGTGCAGGCACTGCTAATTGGACAATTCTCTTAGTAAGTATTTAGCAGAAACCTGCAGGGCTTGGTTCATTTATTCTTAGTCACTGGATAATATATATTTTTGGAAAGATCTTTGTTTTTCCTGCAGGGCAGGTGGAATCCTTCCTGCGATACTCTGCTCTCTTGCAGCGTAAGTGCTGCAGCCTCGCTGCGAACGGTGCAGATCTGGCACTGCGGGAACAAGCGAATGGGAAGACCTTTTTATGCAGGACAAAATGGCCTGGTTTAAAAGATGCCTGACAGTTACACTCGATTATATCCTAAAAACTTTTTTCGATATATCAGACAACTCAATGCCTCAATCTAAGCTCACTCAAAGGCAGGACTGAAGTCTCAGGCTTTTTTTTTAATTCACGGAGCATGATCAAGAAAGGCTTACTTTTGATCAAAGCAGGAGCAGCCCAACTGCAGATGATCAAAGACCAAAGAGTTAGCTGGTATACTGGGAAACCAAATCTGTCTCTCACCAGTGAGCTCAGTAAGCTGCTCAGCTGGAAGTGCGGTTGCAATGGGAGACATGAAGGTTAGAAAAGAAGAAAGTCTCAGTTAGTCAAAAATGGAAAATTACAGAGTGAATAGCATCTCATTTCTGGGCATTCAGTACTGAGAGCCATAAAAAAGGGAGTCCTCTCTGAGCACTTGCAGCTTGTGTGGTGTTCAGATAGAGGATTTGATCCTGGAAAAATGTTATAAATTTGAGAGCTACCATTGACCTGAATGGACATAGAGCTGTGAGTTGTGTGTAGTGCCCCGAAAGCAATGCAGGGAGAGGTCATTCTGGCGATGACATATCAACTGTTTTATGGATATAAAACATGATTGTCATTCTTGTAGAGCTGAAACACAGACCTTTTCCGTAGCAAAAGGAGTAGCGTAGTCAGGTTTGTCACTTGTCGCTAATCAAGAGCATAAATCAAAATAAACTGCGCTACACACTTTGATTCTTAGCTGGATATCAGACTGAGGAAGACTATGGGGAGGACAGCTTCCATTTGTGATAATTAAGCGTTCTGACAGGCAAATGTATCTTCGTTCACAGAGAACTACATGGTGTAGAGTGGGAGTTAATAGGCAGAAGCAGCAGTCAGAGCCCAGGGAGTGGGTGAGACTGATGCTTCCTCTGGGAGAGCGCGGCGGGGAGGGGGGGCGGTCTCCAAACACTCCCAGCAGGACCAGACCCTGCCGAGCGGAGGAGCTGGGTTTCAAGAACATCCGCGGGGGTTGAGGGAATCCATGTTCCTTGTGCTAGAGCCTGGTGTTCTGCAAGAGCTGTATTCTGGGAAAGTGCAACGTGAAGCACTTCCTACTGGAAGAGGACGGCCGCTGCTCCAGGGAGCTGCCTCTGCTAATTTGCCCCGATGTCTGTAGCAGGAGGGGGCTTGCTGTGAAGCAAATAAATAGCATGAACACGCCTGGCAGAAAGAGAGGAAACTTTTTTTTTTTTCCAGTCTGTTGACCAGATACTGTCTTGCAAATTCCTTATTGCTGTTGTAGTATCATTAATGCTTACAACCTAAGTGCTGCAGCATCGGTAACATTGACACTGAGGAGGCTCGGTGTCTGGCTGGCTGCTTCAGATGTGGTTCAGGGCTTATGAACGACAGCCCAGATGATGATTATTCACCAGCTCAGACAGGATGAGTTAGTTTCAATCAAGCTGACCCCATGGCCAGTAGCATCTTCTCCCCACTCAGTGCAGAAGTGACCCCACTGTCCACGTCTCTGCCTTTGCTGCAGGTGGCACGTGTGTGTCCCATCAACATCCCATCCAGCCTGTTTCACGAGTCCTTCCTCTGCACTTCCACAAGGTGCCAAATTGTGAATTCAACGCTCCCATTGACTCTGCTGGAAAAACTGGAGGTAGTTTTGAGTGTTTGAGGCTTGCAGGACGGTCCTGTGCTTTTCGAAGATGTAGGCTAATGGAATAACTCTCCTACAAATGCAACGCCGTCTCATGGGTTTCCTTTCAGATCCGGTAGTGGTTTATTTTTTACCTAATCCTTTCCTCCTTACCCTTCTGTCTTTTTGGTACCACATCCTTTTTCATTTCTATTTTTGGTTTGTGGATTGGGTAAATGGGCAAAGATCAAAGGGAATGCCTGGGACGCAGGAAATTCCATTGGTTTTTCATAAAATGACATCTTTGTCTCCAGTGCCACGGGCTGAAGCCAGCTTTCCCCTGCTGCGGTGTTCCCACGTGATAGCATGTGCTGTTCGACATCTGAACTGCAGTTCTCTAACTTAGCAGCAGAGCCAGAAGTACCCAGGAAAGATCAAAATACGTGTCAATCTGGATTTTTGCCATTCTTAGCTGTCCTGAGGAGCGTACAAGGTATTGAAATCCAGTGTTAATGAGGCTGATGGCCATTGCTATCCCCCATACTCCCAAAGAGGTAGGAGTGGTGTGTAACGTGCTGAGCGTTGCGTGGGAGTGCGTGCGTGCCTCCAGCTGTTGTGTAGAACATTCAGGGTCCCAGTCTTGTCTGACTCAAGGAACCAAAGTAAAGAATGGATACCACAAAATACAGTAAGGAGTATTGGAGAAGGACAAAAAAGTTGTCTGGACTGATAGTCAGGGGGGACCCCTTCACTGCTGTAAAATGCTGTGAGCAGCAAGAAGTCCTATGGTGTTGGCTCCACAGAGAGAGAATTCAGTTTCGTTTTGGGAATTTATCTGGAGTACCTTCACACAGGGCTTTGGCCTGGTGCAACCGGGTGAGCTCTTAATCCAGTTTCACTTGGAGCAGCTTTCGAAATGCACAAGTTGCTCAGCTCCAGCTCAACAAGCCGAGCACGCAGGAGATGTGCCAGTGATTTCAGGTAGATTTCAGATTTCAGCTGCTCTTTAGTAAAGGCTGAATGTCCAGGTGAACGGTTGAATTGGAAGGAGAGCCCAAGCCTTTTGGTGAGAGACCAGATGAAGGTTCACATTACATAAGCTTTATCTTCCTTATGGAGGCTGAGGAAGGCTTTTCCCAGATTTGTCACTGATTATGGAGGGCTTTAAATACATATTTTCCTCTACAAAACTCATAAAAATGTATTTGTTGCCTTGAAGACTATGCAAACACATTTCCAAATAGTCCTATTTTTTAAAGATTGCTGAGCTATTGTTTTTTTCTGACCATAATCAGTTTACTTCTTTATTAGGAATTTATGATGTTCTCCTTCCACCATCTAGGCAGTCAGTCTTCCTTTCAGTCTCAAGGTTTGTTCCTCTCACTGGATCACCGAAATGGTTGGTTTGGGATTTGGCAAAGCTGGGGTGGTGAAATCCTCAGGGAGAGGTGAAGGAAGCACTTCCTAAAGCAGCATTTGTCAGGATAGAAACGTTCCCAGTTGGTAGCAGATTGCTTTGGGAAGCTCTTGAGCTTTTTCCAGTCACATACAATAGTCCCTGCCTCCCTTCTATAGGTTAATCTCTTCCCTGCTTTATCAGATTGATTTCTGGATGTATTTACAAGGCAAAATTCAGAAGCTGTTTGTTTTTAGATGCTTCTGGCCTTCGGAGACCCTGTTGGAGATAACCTGGACAGGTTATTTTCTGGACAGTCTCCCTTCTTACAGTTCCTCTGGGAGGCATGAATGCTTAATACTTCTCCAGAACAGATTAGACTTTGAGTCTCCCAAAATGTTGATATTAACTATAAATATGAACTACTAAGGAAACTAACAGTGCTTTCCTGCTTAAGGATTATATATTCAGAACCGAACACAATTCATGAATTCAGGTCAAACATGAATTTTGATGTTGTTTTATAATGACACAAACCCAAAATATTACATTTCCAATGATGGTTTAAATAAAACAGGAACCTTGTATTTTTCTTTCATGTTGAAAATTCAACCGATAGCTTGGAGTTACCGCCTCATGAATTCTGAGATTTTAAAGGATCCATGAAAATAACTTGCTCTAGCCTTGGCCATAATGCCTATTCTTCCAGGTTGTCTGCTGGTATTTCTTCATTATACTCATAACTGCTCTATGAGTATGCGAAGTTCTTAGGTTTTAATACAGACTTCTAATGATAAGTAATGAAACTGATACAGAGCTTGGTTTAAAGCCTACGTCTTTTTTTTGTCATTTCAGTACAGTCTCATTAAATTCACTGGCCAGCCTGGGCTTTCTCTGGCCCCTAAACATGAGCATCATTGTGTTTTTGTTTTCCATTCACTCCAGTCTGATGGCTAAGGTGGAGGAGTTTAACCAAAAAAGTAAATATTCATGTCTATATTTTCATTACGAATAGCCCTGTCACATGCGATGCGCCTGAGCATTCAAACCCATTAATTGTCAAAACCATCTCAATTTTTTTTAATTATTTTTTGGGAGTAAAATTCGAATATACGGAAGAGTAAATCCCAATGAAAAACTCAGTTGTGTAGAGCTATGCAACAGTCTCCACAGACAAGATGCAACCTCCAGCACTTTGCTTTCCACCTAAGAGGAGAATTTAAGGTATTGGTTTTTAAACTCTGAGCACATTTAGACACCCGAAGGATGGGAACTGTGTTCCTTAAGTGATCAGTATTTTTTCCCCTTTCAGTGGCAGCTGCCATGTGCTGACTGCTGGAAAAGGTCGCTGGTCCTTGGTGCCTACAAGATAGATGAACTCTTGTAGAGATGGGCAAACTGGACATGGGTACCATCAGCAACGACATCTGTGTTTTCCTGTGAAATTATAACCTGCCTATGGGCCAAACAGTGGAGTCTCAAATTAAGCAGAAATCATAAATGACAACTTTAAGCAAACTTCTGTTGATGTGTAAGACAAGTATACCAGACTAAGGCTTTTTTATGATTTTTCTTCTTGTCCTTCTTCAGGTATTTTGAGTTTTATGAAGGGCCTTTGGAATACAACTCTACCAAATGCCTGGAATTACGGCAGGACATCATTGAGGTGAAGGTTTTGTCTATGTAAGTATGAATGAATTTTGGTAAAAGGTTACTTTTCAGGCAGAATGAAAATGATAACCTACAAGAAGACTGTCAGAAATGCAAGGCTCAAGAGATCCCATCAACAAGGATCTCATTAGGGATTCCTGAGGTTCTCTTATATAGAATCATAGAATCGTTTTGGTTGGAAGAGACCTTTAAGATCATCAAGTCCAACCCTTAACCTAGCACTGCCAGGTTACCACTAAACCATGTCCCTCAGCACTACATCTACCCATCTTTTAAATAACTCCAGGGATGGTGACTCAACCATTTCCCTAAGCACCCCGTTCCAATGTTTGTTATGTTCAAGTAGTGACATTTGAATTTGGTCTGAGGTCTATTTGAAAAAAAAAAAAAGGAAGCTTTTCACATAGATTGAGGCATTTTGGTCAGGCCTGGAGCAATATTTGGAATTAAATACAGTGTTTGTTATATTATTTGTAATATTATATTCTATGTCCTCTACTCAGGGCAACTGATGAAAATAACAGCCAGACTGACTCACAGCAAGGATCCGTCTGGTTTAAGGCTCTATCATTGACAGTGGCTAGTAGTGAAGGCTAAGAAATGAAGCAAAAAGGTTCCTGATAACAAATACTGGCATGGGGACTTGCTGAGTGGTAGGTGGTGACCAGACTACAGTAGTCAGGGTGGACAAAAGACCTCGCTGTTAATTTGTTTAGATCTTTTCTGAGACCATTTCTACTTTTTTTGACCTCCACAATTTCTTGCAGCAGTGAGTTTCACAAGTTAATAACGCTCACTAAAAAGTAGGAAAATGCAGTTCTGAGAAATAATAAACTGTCTGTGTTTTGTCTTTTGTGGTCCAACATGCACGTCAGGAAACTAATGCATTGAATGAGATGTATCCGTGAAGTCGTAGAGATGGAATCAGGCAAAAAAGTGAGATTGCCAATGGACCTTATTGGACACACAAAAGCAGGGTATTTTTGTGTTGCCCTTTTACATTTTCAGCATTGCACTGAATTTAGGTACCTAGGTTATGCCTAACCCCTTACCATATCTAAACCCAGTGGTTTAGTAACCTTATCGACGATCCACAAGGCTTATGGAGGTCTGTAAAGCGCACTGAGTATCTCAATTGAAAGTGCAGCTATACAAATGCACAACATTAAGCAATCAAGGCTACAGCAAATACAATGTGTTGCTCCAGGTCTGCATGAATTTTGAGCACGCCTCCCTCGCTGACTTTCTGCACAGAAAAATGTAGGTTACATCCTTGTCTTCTGCATTTGGTACTGGATGAAGGATACGCGAGTAACAACTTTGCACTGCTTGCTGACTTGCAGTGCTTAAAAATAAATAGAAGGGGTGAGAATGTGACACTTCTGCCAGTGCTCTGCTGAAGATGGGGAGTTCTGAATTGCTTTTCTGCATATTTATCAGATGGTACAGAGAATTACTCATTTCTCTTCATCTTATCCGATGGCACGTAGAAGGTAGTGGCCTCCTACTCAGCTGGATCGAGTTAGCCTTACTTTTACGATAGATGTCATTTGACATTCATCTCTTCTCCTTTGCTGGGTTCTTCTGATGTGCTTGCTTTTAATGCGCTACATTTCCTAAGTCAGCCCTTACGGTAATGGAAGATTTCCAAGTTAATGTGCTCTGGTGGGCTATAGAAAGTACAATCTGACCTAATTCCTTCCTGTAACTTCCACAGCCTGGGAAATCCTAAGTTCTACACACTTTAAATATATAATTATCTTAAAAGTCTTTGCTTTATTCAAACATTCAAAGCCCTCGAGCCTGAAGAGAACTCATTCAGACCTATCAGTCTTGAAGAAATCTCAGACTTCAAAATTTCCTAGCCAGATTAGGATATTGCACCCTGGCTCTACATATTTGCAAGGCCTTTGTTATCTCTGTTGTCCAAATACAGAAGAGTATGTATGAACTCGAAGGTAGAAGTTGTTGGAATTGATGCTATCACCAAAAATGTGTCATCCTGTATCAGCCTAGTGGAAGTAGGAGTGTAATTTTTGGATATAACTAATAGTATATTTATTAACAGAGAGGGAGGGAGAGATCCTTGTGTAAAGAGCTTTTCATGTCCTCTTACCATCACAGATGCTTAACCGTACACGTGTCCTATTGCAGTTTATAAAATGGATTTCCCAACAGTGCTGTTCTGTAGGATCTCATGGACTAAGGTAACTTCACACAAATATAATGACAGTTGGCCAAATTATCTGAAGTATCTTTTCCAGTACCCTCTGTGCTGGGCCCTTCTGCTAGGGGCAACTTTTCGCCCCAAACCCACTGTAGTTGCCAGACATTCATTAGCTTCCCAGCAGACTCTGGACAGACTTCGGTACAGTAGGTGCTTCTTGCTCAATATTGCATATTTTATCCTGAAGAAATGCAGAATGCCTATCAGGGAACGGAAATCAGTCCCAAATATCTGAAGAGCTCCATCCATACCTTTGTATATGTGGCTTAAGGTTGCTATGTCTGAGCAGAAAAAGAAATAAAGATGATAAATTTTATACTGATAGACTGACTGATTTGCCCTATCAAAAGCCTCCTGCACGGTACCCTGGTCGCAGCTATTTTAGGAAATTAAGCCCTTGTAATAAAGTGAATTTTTATTTTCTTTCTTTTTCTCTTTTAGGGTGAAACAAACTGAATTGTTTGACAGATGGAAGAGCTTACAGATGTGCAAATGGGAGATGAACGTCACAGAAGCTAATTTATTCAAGTAAGAATGGTCTACCTTGATGAGACTGAGTAAGATTGCCTTTAGTTTTAGTTTAACTTCCTGTAGAGAGATCAAACTTTCATATGGATAGCAAGAGTAAGCATTATAACACTGTTACTGCTGGAGTATCATACTTTTGAATAAATATGGACTTTTTTCTGCTTTAAAAAAGTCAACAGCAAGAGTGAAAGAGAGCTCTTCTGGCAGAGCTTTTCTGGTACGTGGCACGGTCTTCCCAGGAAAAGCAGGGAATTTGGTTTGAGAAAGGCTTTTCCAGGTAAGATGGCAGACATAAGGATGGAGCCAAGACTTAACGGCTGCGCTGACTACATCAGCCTAACTCTCTGGTGGTGTAAAACGGTCATATCATTGGTGATATTTGGCTGCAAATTTGGCCTACAAAATACTCAAGCTGGATTTTTTCTGTGGTGTATTAGGTACTGTCAGACTTTGTTTATCACCTTTGTTTTTTTAATGGCTGTTACTCCCTGACTATCATCTAGATACTTTTTCTGTTCTTCGGAGACCTCTGCAGTTTGTTTCTGTAACACTCTGTCTTTCTTCATGTGACTTCTTTGCTGAAGGTCCTCCATGGTCCTTTTAAGATATAACTTTTGGAATTGATCCTGTGAAGGCAATAGTAGAATGGAGCCAGAACAATATTTGAATGCTGTATATTAGTATATTCAAGGGCCATATTTGAGCAGGTCTAGAGGAGCCACATCGATTCAGAGTAAGTGGAATATAGACTGGTTAAGTCTGTAAGTCACCGGCATGATTCAGAACTGTTGTTTAGAACAAGGCCCCACAACTTTCTCCCAAATTCTCTTGCATGATTTCAGGAAATAGCTGTCATGAGTTAATGAGAGAATGTGAGAATGCATGTGCCGAGTTAGTCATTAACATCTTTAAAAATAACTAATTGTTAGTCCCAGGCTCGTATCAGTTTTTCCAACACGAGCTCCACACACAAGGTTTTTTAGGCTGGTTTTTTTTTTTTAGTATATTTTTTTTCTGGAAATTACTTGATGGGCAATTATCAGAGCTGATTTTGAAGACAAGAGCCATTCAGGATTACCAGCTTAAAGACTGCTTGGAATAAGAGAACTAGTGATTGTGCCCAGAGTGCATGGAGCACACTGAAGTATAGAGGCCAGCCCAGAGGTGGGACCAATGAGAAAGGACTATCTAAAGACCATCAGGAGGACCATCGCTCTCTTTCAGGCCACCAACACCAGTACATTAAGCAAAGAGCCGCTCTCCATCATAGACAGTACACTGGGAGAAAAAAGAAATATAAACCCCAGATCGCTGGCTATACCTGCCTGACTGATATTATATCTGCTTAAGAAACTCCCACTGGTTCCAGAAACAATAATCACGCTAGTCATGAAAAAAAAAAGAAGTTCGAAGCCTGTTTCATTTTTGTCTTACGAGACAGAGACTTCAGTGTGTGAATGTGTGGGGAAACTGTAGTCTCTTAAAAAAAGACCACAGTCTCTGAGTTTGGAGGTATACTAGTAGGAGGCTAAAAGGCGGTGGTCTAATAACACTGAGTTTTGTGCTTTCAAACTTTGTGGTTTCTGGGCCATCAGGCAAGCTGGGGAGAATCCATCAAAAGTTACTTAAGCAGCAGGGAGGGAGGAAGCACAAAAATCCCACTCGCGTTTGTCTCTGGAGACTAAGGAACAGTCTTCCTCCATGATGGATCAGACATTTGCATTAAGGAACGTGCCTCTGGAACGCTAGTTGGACATTAGATTAAAGAACAACATCTCTTTCAATTCCTTAATGCGGAACTAATGAAGAGGTTTTTTTGATATCTCAAATATCACAATTCAGTCCCACTACCTGCTTGTAATTATTTAACGATGTAGTTATTAAAAATTATTCATTGACTTATTCAGTCTCAATTGCTGCCTCGCTCTGATCACCATATCGTGTCATTCTGCATGAGTCAAGTATATAATAGTAATTGGACATCACTGAAATGTTTGCATAATTCTGTATTTGCTTTCTGGTGCTTGTAATAAAGCCCATAAAGAAGACTGGCTTATTCTTCCAACTCATAATGAGGCCACAAACCCGAGAGGCAAAGTAATTAATCTAGGTTGTTTGAGAGCCGTTTGGCTTCGTCTTCATGTTAGTGCATTTGCATGTATTTTTCATTAAAGGTATAAGACGCGTTGACTGAGAAACAAACTGGCTCTGGAGTAAGAGTAAACTGGGGTCAGGGCTTTCGGATCCATTAGTAAAAGGAGTAAAGCGTTGAGGGAAGGATGGGAGCTAAGATATGGACCACTATCTGAAAAGCCACTTTTCCTATTTACATTTCATATAAAAAAATATTATATTTCATATAATGGGTTTTCTCTCATGCCAAAAAATCCCATTTTTGAGATTTCAAACCAGTTCTTCTTTACATTGGAATACCTGCCATTTTGTCCCAGCGACAAAGAACACTTTGGCCATTTGACTGAGCCATGACCAGTTCTGCCTGGCACCCATCTGTCGGGGCCCCATCATCTTCCTGATACGCATACGCAATGTCAAAGGCAAAAGTAACACCTTTGAAAGTTTTTTTTTTGTAATCGAAGCGTGCCGTGCTCCACAGTAGGCTGGTAAATGGGGTAGTGTCTTGGTATTGCTGTGTTTAAGTCCTTGCCCTGCCAAGGTTCCACATCCCCACGTGAATACTTTAACCGCTGCGTTTCCTGCCCAGTGATGAGGAACTAATTTACAAAAAGCGGAAGACATCTAAAGTGGAGAGGGACTAATCTGTTAGGGTGTTTTCCCCAGGATACTGGGGACAGAAGCTCAGCTTTGGCGTCTGGAGCAGGGCAGAATTTGCACATGTATTTCCTGCAGCCTAGAAGAGACAGGTACAGGAATCTCATTTCTTCTGTGTTCCTCAATCAAGGAAAATTTCACGGAATATGAAACTGCCTAAAGCAAAATCCAGCAAACCACCATCTTATCCCTCCTACAGCTGAAAAGTTGGTTTTTCGCTTTGTCAGCAGTAATAGGAATTGGAAATCCTAAAGTGTGCGATCAGCTCCTTGATCTTATTTCTCTCTTTTTCATTTTACAGGTCTACTTTGTCAAGGTGTTGCAATGCCCCTGCCTTTCTGTTCACCACCCAGAAAAATACTCCCTTGGGAACTAAACTGAAATATGAAGTGGATACTAGTGGAATCTTCCATATCAACCAAGAAATCTTCAAGATGTTTCCAAAGGTGCCTCATGCCTCTGTCCGTTTGCAGACTCAGCTTCTCTCCACTAGTTGCATTAGTTGCTATCCTATAGCCAAGCATTTAGCAGTTGGCGGTTTGACATTTTTACAAACTTCATAGCTTATGCTTTCAAAATGTTTATTTTTGATACGATATTTTAGCCGATTATCCTGTTTTCTGGTGGTCATCTGCTCTAGTAAGCAATATATATATATTTTCCTGCAGAATATTACTGACCTAGCAGCAAAGTGGCTAGTTAAGTAATTTAGGAAAGCTGAATCAAAAATCAGTTCTTACTGAGCAGAACTTTTAGAAATACAACATTCACGTATTCATATACGATAAATCCAACATTTGGGGTAGGTCTGCACTTTTAGGGGCATGATTATTTCATAATTCATATTCACAACGACTGACTATTTTCATACTTACTTCTGTTCGCAGATTATCTGTGAACAGGCTGCCCAATTTTAAAATATATTCATCGTAGTGATTATTCAACACCTTTTCAGCAAATAATCCTTGACCAGAGGGCCATTCGAAGGTATAACCAGTGGGCAATTCCCTTTGCACATAGTGACTGATGTGCAGAAATGGGCTTATGTGAATACTGATGAGGGCACACCTCATCAACTTAAAATGGTGTATTTGCAGGGGATAACTGAGATTTATCCCTTTCGGAAAGTCAGAAAAATATTCAGGTTAAGCGCTTAGATTTGTGTCACTAAAGTTGTCCTTCAGGGTCTAACCGCTTGTAATTTGTTTGCTTTCGGAGCACTACGAAGAGGTAGGGTAGTGATGTTATTTAAACAGGCACATGGGGAACTGGGGCAGAGCAGGAGAAAGGCTCGGATCCAGGAAAGCACTTTAGCATCTGGAGACGTGCAAAGAGCGGGTAGGTACATCTAAGCCCGGGAGTGTTATCCTCAAAACCCTGCCTGATTGCGCAGATGAACGCATGAAAGACTATGCTTTTGCTAGGAGTGCCCTACGGCTGCTGTTGTATTTATCCAGGTGTGTCCTGAGGATGCTTTGCAGGCTCTATCCCAAGTCAAAGCGCCTTTGGGATTCACTGGGCAGCAGCTGTGTGGCCAAAGCCACCCTCTGCCTAGGAGCAGGGCTGCAGCGCGGCAAATATAGGAGATAAACAGGTTAAAAGCGTGGGAGCAAGACTGTAAGGGCGAGAGACTTGTGCTGAGTGCTGAGACCTGGCTTCTGATCTCCCTGAAAGGAACCATCAAGGTATTTCGTGTTAAGAAATCGCTGGATAAAGCACGGACAACTCTAGAATGCCTCTCTTAGACAGCTGCTGCTTTTCTCAGGCAGGTGTAATTGCATGCCCTTTTTGCCTCATGGCTTATGAATGCTACGGAAAGATCCGGGGAATAAACACCTAGAAATGTCACGCCACCATCGCATCTCTCTGTAGTTTGCGGTATGAAATTATTGTTAAAATATGTATGTACCAAAATGAGCGCTCTCATACTTTACGTAAGCCCATCTCTCCATATTCATAAGGCGGAGCGCGGCTCGGTTCTGCGTCACAACCCTCTCACCCTAACGGCCCAGTTCTGTTCCCGGAGACGTGATTTTCACTCTCTCTGGCTTCAGCAGCAGCTGCATGTCTGCATATGAAGACGGAATTTTGCCTGAAGGTTACAGAAAAACGCATCCTACGCAAGCCCAGAAAGGTGCCTGACCAAAGGCTCTAAGAAGTACAAGTGCCAATTAATAATCATTATTACCATTAGCGGTTGCAAGCTCTAAAATTTGGGCTAGGTTCTGATAAATAGCTGTAACGTGCTGTCTGACTTAGAGCGACTTCTTGGCCTTTGCTAGCTGCTCTGGAACGATGCGTGCAGACTTCTCAAAAAGCGGGACATCAGAACCTGAGGAGGGAGCAGTTTGCAGGCAGCTCAGAAGGCAACGCTGATTTTATGGTTCATGCCCTCATGTGGAAATCAGAAGGGAAAGCATATTTCTAAAACGACTTCTTCTGTTATTAAGTCTGGAAAAAAACAGGTTATTGGTGTTCTTTTTCCCTCTGAGTTAGTTGCCCATACTATCTCTAATTGCGCAGAAACCAAACCCATCCGTTTATGCACACCCTGGGAATATTGCAGGCCAGAACCAGGTGTCAGCTTCCTCTGATGAGTGCATCTGCAGCAAGATGCNTAAAAAAGAGACTTGTTGCCTCCATGTTTTGGGATATTTAACTGTTTCCTTGCTTTCTTGTTGCAGGATATGCCGTACCACCGCTCCCAGTTTAAGAAGTGTGCGGTGGTTGGGAATGGAGGAATCCTGAAGAACAGCAGATGTGGCCGGGAGATTGACAGCGCAGACTTCGTGTTTCGGTAATCACCACAGCACCGTTTTTCTTTTTTGCCTGTTTCAGTGGCAAGTAAAGATTATAAAACTGCTCTCTCCCACATGGAAACATGGTATTTGACAACCTGGCCATATCAAGCCTGCTTCTTGTAGAAAAAGCAATGCTTCAAAAAAACCCCACCTCACTGCATAATATTTATTTAAAAATTACGCTTGGAGGAATCATTTTTGCCTAATGTGGTTAATCCACTGACTGACTGACAAAGTTGATGTCCTCATTCAGGACATCCCCTGTTACTCAGGCTGTGGATGCATCCTTCCGTGGACATTATCCCATCAGCAGTGTTCTATGCACATGGCCATGATTTTCTGTGGCAGTTCTGAACCAGAGGTACAACCTCTTTTGCATGACAAGCACCTTGTCCAGATGGACTTGGGGGTGTTGGTGGATGAGAAGCTCAACAGGAGCCGGCAACGTGCGCTGGCAGCCCAGAAACCCCCCCGCAGCCTGGGCTGCATCCCCAGCAGCGTGGGCAGCAGGGCGAGGGGGGGATTCTGCCCCTCTGCTCCGCTCTGGGAGACCCCCCTGCAGTGCTGCCTCCAGCGCTGGGGCACCNGGTGAGCCCCTGGCCCAGGTTGCCCAGAGAAGCTGGGGCTGCCCCATCCCTGGAGGGGTTCAAGGTTGGACGGGGCTTGGAGCAACCTGGGCTGGTGGGAGGTGTCCCTGCCCAGGGCAGGGGGTGGCACTGGATGATCTGTAAGGTCCTTTCCAACTCTAACTATTCTATGAGTCTATGACTCTATGTCAATATCTCCACACTGTGTAGCTCATGTGATTCAGAGGCGTGTTTCTGAAGTGGTGCAGAGCTCAAGTGCTGGGAGTTACAGCAATCATAGAGTAGGCTGCAGGGTCTGCAGAGACACCTGAATGAGTGTGAACATTGAGTGTTTTCATATTGTGCTCCCCACCACATGTGGAGTTACACAGGTTTTGCATAGACTGGGATGTCCCACGACTGGCGTCTCTGGATAACGGAGTTTAGCAGCACTTTTTTCATCCTTAATATATCTGGGAAAGACATTTTTTTTTATTATTCATATGCATGACTAATCCCTGTCTAAATCCTGTTAAGCTCTTTGCCTGGGTCGTGGCATATGACAGCTACTCACAGATTCACGACCTGTTCTGTAGAAAAGAGAAATCTTTTTACTTCTGTTGGCCTGTTTTCTGATCTTGAGTACGTTGCTGTCTGCTTAGAATAACTGCATTCTTAATTCATTGTTTCCAGATGCTTGTGTCCGCCTCTTGTGCCCACTTTATAGAAAACTATTGTCTTAGCGCATATAAGGCTTCATATAATTTGCTTTTTAAAAGACTAGTATACCCCGTATGCATCAAATAATTATTGTGGATTCCCTATTATTGTGTGGGATCACAGCTGTCAGTGTGGTTGAAAGGAGTGGTGCATGTTACACGTGGAGATGAGAAGTTGTTGAGTGGAAGCGGAAATATGGGCAGCAAATGTCATCAGTTACGTATAAGAACTTTCTGTGGAGGTCCCCTTTTACCATCACAACCTTGAACTGCACCAAAACTGATTAAAAAGATCACTACAGAACCTAGAAAATCGATTGCTTTTGGTAGCAGTAATTAAATAAATAGAGGCTTAAGTAGAACTGAAATATGAATAAATACAACAGTACTTGTGCAAAAGAAAGCCATGGTTCACCATCTCCAAAACACGTGGGACCAGCGCTATGCACGAAGATGTGCTAGTGTTTAAGAGTTCAAGGTCTGCTGACATCAATTTTAACGTACGTTAATCATCGATTTTAAAGTAAAGCTTGTGC
Organism: Rynchops niger; assembly: GCA_013400035.1. Lineage (NCBI taxonomy): Eukaryota > Metazoa > Chordata > Aves > Charadriiformes > Laridae > Rynchops > Rynchops niger. Next base: position 74,408 of record VXBH01005784.1, on the reverse strand, counting down.
TTAAGGTCAGGTCCGAACACATCCACTTTCCAGTCTAACACCAGTTCACCAAACTGTCAGGAATCACCATCGTGGTCACCAATGAAATAATTCTTTAAAATATTGCAAAAACTGCCTGCGGACCGCTGCTAACGTTCAGTGATACCTTCAGGACACCTGGGAAAATCGTTTATTGCCAGGACACTGGTGGGCAGCAGGATGCAACCAAGAGTTTCGTATGGAATAAATACTGATAACAATTAGTTATATTACAATACAATATATAAAATACACACGCATGAATTGCATTTACTAGTTGTTAGGGTGTATCTCCATCTACTGGCCAAAGTGGAGATCTGCGATGAGATGCATTTAGAGATGGGACTACTCTCTATGCAGGGTTGAATTTTTGGAGTCCTATGACAAAACTACAGTTTATGCAGATTGTATCGTCTTTATAAGGAATTTTCACTTTCAACAAATTCCTTCTTTTTTGATCCTGGTGGGAGTTTACTGTTTGAAAATACTCGAAAGAAACCTTTTTCAAATATAATCTATGAGGGGAGTGCCCAGTGCTAGGTGGAACTTAGGAATCTAGAGGACTTCAGAAGGACGTTGCGTGACCTAGCAGAGGAATATGCTGGAAATAGCATTGCCTATGAGAAAGGTGAGGTGGCTAAAATAAATTCTCTGACCTGATAAAGAGAGACTCTCTGGGAGAGAGATCTGACCCTCCTGAGTCTGAGAAGGACTTGGAAGGATTTTTGTGCATTCTTCTGCTCCCCTGCTCGCTCGCTCCCTGTGACTGAGAAATTACGATGGCAGCTGAACTCTAGTCTTGTGAAAACGCTGAGCGTCACTTACCCTAAATACCTTCACGGTTTTCTCCTGTTCAGCCCCGATCTTCAAAACTATGAAGTTTGGGAATTACGCACAGCACCGGTTTTGAGATGTGGGGATCTTAACAGGGATGGCTTTTATTGTGGCTTGTAGATCACTTCAAAAAGCTTTCAAAATGTCAGCAAATATCTAAGGCTAGCTTAAAGTGAGAGTAAAACTAGTTGCAAGGCCACTTATGTCCCCTCTGATGATGGACACTGAAGTTTTTTTTTAGCTGGGTTTGCTATGGAAGCGGAGCTTGTGCGATAGCTTGTGTGTATGTGTGTGTGTTTCAGTAACTTCAGCATCTCTTGAGGGATGCTCTGAATTTTTGGAGGCGATGGATCTAGGTCAAGGCCAAGGTGAGCGGAGGCTGAGCAAAGTCAAGGTTTGCAAATCTTCATAAGTTTGCTCCTAATAGCTTTGACATCCTCTGGTGAATCCGTAGAGTCAGAATTGCTGTTCTTACACTGCGCTGGGAGATGCTTATAAAGGGAAAAGGAAGGGAAGCAGATAATTTTGGATTATTTAGGACTGGGCTAACATGCCTCTTATGGTGTATTTCCCCTCAATTCTCTTGGGTATAAAACAAAGCATGTTATAGGCGACGTTACAGATGTAGTTCATCTATTAATTATTGAATACAGCTCAGGTGTTGCTGAGGAAGTCTTTGATTTTATAGACCGTTTGTCCTTGGGGGTTCATGCCATTTCTTGTCCTAAATTGCAGAAGTAAATAGCTTTACTGCTCTTAAGGAAGCAAAATGAGTGAACACTGGCTACATCTGCAAAAAGAGGTCAGCTGTGACAGACTCAGGGAAGAGAGGTTTTCGTTCAGCCCCTAAGTACTTGTTACTTTAACGCATAGTTTGGGCGTCAGCGTGTTTCACACAATCTTAAATTCTCAATCTGATTCTAGATTAGTTGCTTGGAAGAAGTGCTTAAACCAGTTCTACTTTCTAGTCCTGAAAAGGTGCAAGGAATCGTTCAACTTTCTTACTAATTTCTTTCCTTTGTAGGTGCAATTTGCCTCCTATATCCGAGAAATACTTCACGGACGTTGGGGTAAAGACGGATGTCGTGACTGTCAATCCCAGTATAATTACTGAGAGGTCATTTCTGGTTTTTATATTTACATCTCCTATTGCTTTTCCAAGCCTAGTTTTCACTACATTTTAACTGCTACAGGGAATTTTCCCCCCAATATTACTTTAAACTCACACTGTGAGTCATACGTTTCATTCTGATTTGAAGTTACTCAGTATATGAAATCTGTGACAACTTATAGAAATGTGGTAAACACTGAGACTTGCACGTTGATAATAAAAAGTGGGAAGCTGATCAGCTAAATCATTAAGAGCAGAGCCATCCCTCCCCTGGAAGTCCCGTAGCACGCTGGCAAGCCCCAGGCAGATGTATTGGATGCATTCGGGTGGAAGCGACTGGTTGCCACCCTAAATGCTTAAACAAAGTAGCACACATTGTCCTATGTTTTTAAAAAAAATGCCAGTTAAACCTTCTAGCCAGGAGTGACTGAGTGATTTTAATTTTCACTACCCCAATACCACCTTCCTGACAGGTTTGGGACCATGGGGCTAATTCCTGATTTCCTGTCTTGCCAGGGGAATATTTCTTTTCTTGAATAATATAAAATCATTTGCTTGCCTTGTGGATTTCTTTTAAATATTAGTAATTTTAGAAGTGTTATTGCTCTACTTTGGTATTTACCACTTTTCATACCGCTCTGCACTGCATAATGCACTATAGAGCTAACCAAACCTTAGTAAAATTGCATACTTCTCATAATAAAATGAGAAGTGAGACATGGTCAGAAATGTCTATGAAGTTTGTGCACTGTTTAATGAATGTATTGACAAACGAGGAGAGAAAATGTATTTTTTGATCCCCTGCATTTTTGCCCTACATTTCATACTGATACTTTAGCTACAAATCTAAATATATTCCCCTTTCAATTATGTCTCTATCAGAAATGTTTCAGTAAAAGCCCATTGGAGGTTTCTTGTCTGCTGGGTCCCGACTGAGTCCGCGCTGCTGACCGTCACTCGCATCCTTTTCCCTTTAGATTTCATAAGCTGGAAAAATGGAGGAAACCTTTCTATGACGTGCTCCAGGTCTACGAGAACGCTTCCGTGCTGCTGCCAGCTTTCTACAACACTCGCAACACGGACGTCTCGATCCGGGTCAAATACGTCCTGGATGATTTCGAATCTCAGCAAGCTGTTTATTACTTTCATCCCCAGTATCTCATCAACGTCTCACGCTACTGGCTCGGCCAAGGGGTGCGGGCCAAGCGGATTAGCACTGGACTGATCCTGGTGACTGCTGCCCTGGAGCTCTGCGAAGAGGTCCACCTTTTTGGCTTTTGGGCCTTCCCCATGAACCCCTCAGGGATTTTTATAACTCACCACTACTATGACAATGTGAAACCTCGCCCCGGTTTTCATGCTATGCCCTCAGAAATCTTCAACTTCCTCCACATGCACAGCAAGGGGATCCTGCGGGTTCATACAGGGACCTGTGGCTGCTGTTGACAGGGACACTTCTTCCTCCCTGATGCAAAAGTGTAACAGGAACTCGATGCCTGTGTATGGTGTAGGAGGTTTTATTACACCCTGAGATTATGCAATAATTGTTTGATATAAATTTCCTCAAGGCATTGCATCCCATGAGATCTAGGACACTAGCATCTTTCCTGCAAGCAGAGTTGGGTCCGTAACAGTGTGGGAGAAGCAAAACTCCTCCGTCCCAGGGTACACGCTGCCCTGGAAAGCAAGTCAGAGAAGAAGCACATTTCCAATAGGTTTAGGGATAAACAGAGCACATTAATATAGTTATCATTTCACTATGAAGAAAAGCACTAAACTTTTGAGGAGAATCAGTGGTGGAGAATTTTAGCATAGACTGTGTGACTTTACATAGGTTTCTCAATCGAGTACCTTGGGGTGTTGCCAGATTTTATTGAAAGCACTGTCCTCTGGCATTTGGGCTTTTGACGATACTCTTTAGCATTATAGTTTTAAGGAGGAGTATATAACTTGAGGTCTTTGTTCTGTAACGTCACAAAGTATTGGTGAAAAATAGCAGGTAGATGCGATAGGAATAAACAAGGTCACTTTATGAAATGGTTCAGCCAGGGCAGAAGAGAACGTTAACCCCCCATTCACAGCATCAAGTAACTGTGTTGATCACGGTGTGCAATTGTTTTAGAGTTTCTTTTTCCTTCTAGTGTCCTATATTTCTGGTCTCCTCTGCCTATCATGTTTTCTTTCTCATTATCTGTAATGCTTTCCTTCTAGCTAATGTGTCCACTTCCTCCTACAGTGACCATCTCAGCTTCACATTGGACTCCGTTACTGCAGAAATATTCTCCTTTCACACTTTTGCAAGCTTTTCTTGGGCTGAACAGCAAGGAGATTACGTAGTCATATTTTCTGAGTTGATTTTTTGGTCCAAGTATCACAGCATATGATAGAAAAAGGCATTTCCTCTTTGACTTTTATTAAAGACTTTGTAAGAGTATCTGAATGTTGATTCACAGTTGTGCAGGTTGAGTTAAATACTGTCAGGTACCTGTGTTAAGTACTGGCGGGAACTGAAGTTAAAATACAGTGAAGATACTCTGTGTCTTGGATTATGATGCTTATTTTAAAATTAGGCATCTCAAGATGTCAGATGTCTTAACGTGGCATTTTTGTATGTTGAGAATGTTATTAGGATAGTAAAAAGGCTGGTGTATTCTTTAATAAGTTACCAGCGTCACTCTGTCAGTTACGCCAAACTTGATTTTTCACATGATACAGTTAAACTGGCCAAATCCTGACACAGAAAAGATGCCACATGTTACCGGAGTTTATTTTGGCTGCTGACTACCGTGTAGTAGGCTGCTGGTAGATGCCCTTTCATACTGGCATGACTGCGCACACACGAGGGTGAGGTTTGCTGTTTCAGCTCCACCGGCAGAGTTAAAGGAACAGAGTTTCCTTGTCTAAGTTCTTAGTCTGAAGCACCTGGTCTGTTGTCCAGTGCCTTGTCTTGTCTTACTTAGATTACAAGATCCTTGATGAAGGATTTGGAGTTTGAAGTGCTAGTTCTATATGAGGGAAACTTTTTCTTTTTTTTTAGGAGAGGGTTTAAATCCAATCCTGGACTTGGATTTTGTTTTTGCAATGCATGAATGCACAAAGCTTCTTTTAAAAGCCTCTGTGCTACGCTGAGAGCTGTGGAAGTTGCTCACGCTACGGATAAAATGATCAAAAAGGAAGTGAAGCACAATGGTCACCATTTCAAAAGTCCCTACTGACCAGCAGTGACCTGGACGGTACGTGAGAGTGCCTTTCCTTCACTTTACGCTGGACTCCAGAGGCCTGATTGCTTTAAAAGCAACCTGTATCCTTGATAAAGATATCAGAACTCGCTAGGGAAATACCAGCCAGGGGTAGGTGAAGGACCCATGCTTAAACTTCATATATTTGTGTTGTGCTTTTGGTCTTAGAGTTATGCCGTGTAGTACTGAGCACCACCTCGTATCGGCTAGCTGTGCCGTAGGCAGCACACTAAGAATGAACTTGTAGCTGAGATAGTTTCCTTGATTTAATATGCAAAAGAGATCTCTGTCTTTGCTGTGTTTTGTAAATGTATGTGCAAAGGGCTTTGATAATGAAGTGCTGTAATGAAAGTGCTATTTAGAGAGCAATGTGACCCTGTGGGTTGGCTGTCTTGCTGTGCATTAAGCTTTATGATAACGAGAATGACACTGAAGCTGGTACCTAGAGCCCTTACTCCTTATTCTGCCTGAGTACGGGACTAGTAGTGACTTCAGTATTGCTTTGCTGCTGCTGCTTTGTGAAGGCTACCTTCTTTAGTAAGGGGTTTTTCTTTACTATGGTGATTGAAGTGAACAAAAGCAAGCGAAAGGAGCCTGCGATGTTGCGAAAGATACTTCAAAAAAGCTGGGAAGGCACTTGAGAAGCATCCGTGTGTTGGAAAGAAATGGTGCGAATCCCTCTTTTTAGTTGCAAATATCCTTTTGGACTTTTGGATAAGGATAAACAAAACTGTAATTACAGAGAAAACTGTAATTACAGAGTCACGGACATTTCCTTTCCTTTGTTTGCTTCATATAAATGAGCAATGTAAAGTCACCCAGGCTGTACTGTAATAAGTACAGTTTTACCGTGTTTCGATTTTGATCGGTTAGAAATCTATAGCTACTATATTTTTTTAATGATTTTAAAATGTGTGTGCAGCATACTCACACGTATGCACCAAAGGCCCAATCTTGCCACATTCATCTGAAAAGAGCTCCCAGTCAAGTGGGTGGGTATTTTATTTGTGTAGGGACTGCAGAAACATGCCCAGACATGTCTGTGAAAGTGTACATAGGTGTAGAGTTAGATATAAGGAGTGATTTCCAAGCCAGAAAAATACTTAAAGAAATATATATAAAATATTCCTTGAGATGAAATGCATGTTGCAACGTGTTTACTGTCTGATTTGTTTTTTTCAGGTGTTGCTTAGAAAATGATTGAAAAACTATGGCGTTTGTCAGAAATGCCATATGCAGAAGCTTTCAGATATTTTTTGGCCTCCTTACCTTGCACTGGGCGCTGGAAAATCACATTTCTGCTGCTGTACCGCGGCGTCTGTGGGGCTGTGGTGGCAGGTTGCAGGAGCGGGGTCTGAGGATGGATCCTACCTGCTGCTCCGTTCTCCATGGGCAGCAAATAAATACTGCCCAGGAGTTTTTAGCTCCGTGGAGGTCAATGTCGCTGTGGGGTGGGTGAGCCAGCAGTGACAACCCTTGAGCTTCGGCCCGTCCTGCTTAAACGGGCAGCTTAAAAGAAGGGCTGTTGCAGAAAGAAGGACCCTCCTTGCTTTTTGCCATCATTCTTTTGTGTAGTGAGCATAAGAAAACGATCTTTTGACATGAAGAATTTGTCTGAGTTTGAGGCAGTGTTTTTTCCTTTTTCCTATGTGGTCAGAGCTCCAAATCATAGAATCACAGAATGGTTTGGGTTGGAAGAGACCTTAAAGACCATCTAGTTCCAAGCCCCTGCCCAGGGCAGGGACACCTCCCACCAGCCCAGGTTGCTCCAAGCCCCGTCCAACCTGGCCTTGAACCCCTCCAGGGATGGGGCAGCCCCAGCTTCTCTGGGCAACCTGGGCCAGGGGCTCACCACCCTCACAGCAAACAATTTCTTCCTCAGATCTCATCTAAATCTCCCCTCTTCCAGTTTAAAACAGTTACCCCCTCTCCAATGTCCAGTCTTAACCTTCTTTGAACGGTGTGACACCTGAGTGATAAGCAGTGGCTGTCAGGAAGCTGGGTGTGTTTGCTGCACCCTGTCATGGCAAGTAAAGGACATGCGTAGCGTGTCATGCTTTCCCACAGAGAAGGCTACAGGCCCCAGAGAAATCCCTTGATACAAAAAATCTGCTCTGTCAGAGAAGAAGCGCCATCAGCTGTCTGGTAGTACATCCTGAGCTCAGGCTGTAATCCCAGCTCTGTTGCTGAGGATATGAAATCTGAGAGAGGGAGAGAGAAAATGATAATATTATGGTTTAAGCCCCAACTCCCCATATTGTTTAGGAGAGTCTCTTAAGAACTTCCTGATAATTGCATAGTCTGGCAATTGAAATTCACTCGGAAAAACATAGCTAGGACAGCTTTCTTGTCAGGTCAACAGAGGAGGCTTATGGATCTGCCAGCGCTTTCATCAAAAGGAAGGAAGTATTTAGGCGAAATAGTTTAGCTGCTTGCTTTTGATTTATGAAATCAAACTTTGCTCTTGGACAGAATGGATTAAATGGTGATGGGGCCATTATAATATTTTAGCACATTGTCTGTGATTGCAACAGAGTTGTCAAAGCCGGCTCATGAATTGCAAAGGGAGAGGCATGCCGTGGCAACGCCTCCTGCTGTGATTTTGGGAACGAGAGACACCACGGTGAGTAAGTCCGGCATCGCCTGGAAAAGAGATGTGAAGAGAATACTGGAAATTGCAAGCACAACTTTTGTCCAGAGCCTTCAGTGCTGTGGAGTAACATGACAGCGAATATAGAGGAAGCTTCTCCGCTTCCAATGGCCAGGAGTAGCTCCTCTAGTCCCTGACAAAAGCTGCCCCCGTGCAGATAAATTAAAGGTGATGTTCGTTTCAGGTGTTAGATGTAGTAGACGGAAGGCAATCAACGCTAAAAATAGTCCACTCTGGGGGGGTTCGGTGAATCAGTAGAAATGTTGCTCTGACCTTGAAGGCAAAACCACTGGTGGTAACGCAGCTCCGTGGCAGGAAGGAACGACCTCTGGTTTGCGTGTGAGGGAAACCAGGGTGGATAAAACACCGAGGTGTGGAGAGAGGGAGTGAACCTGTCCTTTTTAGTCTTCTGAGGTCTGGTGGCTTGTCAGCAAAGCTCTGATTGCAGAGCGCACAAGTTTGGGTAGTGAAAATAGTCCTTTCCCCCAGCTCGCTCACATCCGAGTGCGGAAAGAGCTTTGGAGCTTTTACACATATATGAAGAAGGAAACGGAGAAATTTGGCAATTCCCTAAAGGCCAAATTCCCATGGAAATTCTTGAGTGAGCTGAGGTTTTAGGTATAAAGGAGACGGTATTTATGCTTAGGGCCTTTTCCAAAAATCCGTGGGAAGGTCAGTGTACTTCAGAGCAAGCCTCCAGAAACGGGCCCTGATCGTGGGCAGGAAGAGCAGCCTCTTCTTTCTCACATGCTTGGTTTCAGATGCATCTTTTAAAATATTGTAGATATGGTGCAGTAGCAATCCTGTGTTTTTAATGGTGTGTGTAAAGAACAAACTTATCTGGAAGCGGAAACGTTGTGACCGTCGTTCTTCCTTCCAGATTTCGGCACTTTTCATCTTTTCAAACTCATCTATGCAAAGCATTTCACCGTGGCAGTGTAAATCACCGTATCGAATCACAAATGAGCCCTCTGTACCTCTCTGTATGCGCGTGAATCACATGCCTCGAGAGAAGAGGTGTTTTCCTGCTTGCTTCACCAGCAATACCAGCGTGGAATTCGTCAGGGATACGAATGTGTTCAAGGCAGAATTTGGGCCGTTCCCTTTGAGGCCAGGACAATATTTGTGTTTGGCTTCTATAGAAAAAAAAAAAACATCGGGAACGATGCTTGTAAGTCAAGCCAAAAACCTGCATCTCCCAAAAACCCCTCCCAGGCTATTATCATTTTATGTCTTATTATCATCCTGTCTAATGTGGGTGAGGCTGCTGGGCATCCCTGTGTTGTCTACATGGTATTCAAAATCAACAAGCAATTGTACTTAAGTGCTTTTTTTTTTCCGACAAACTTAAGGGAAATCCAAATGTACTCTAGGCGTTAGAGCTGAGAGAGCTTGAGTCCCAGGCTGTCGGCACCTCCAACGCTCCCCGAAGCCCTGAGCATCTGAGAAACATCAGAAATGTGGGACTGGGCCGTGGTGGGAAACTTAAAGAAAGACAAATCTGCCTCAGCGCTTCGAGGATTGAAAGCTGTAAATATGTTACCGACGTGTCTGACTTTCCCTCCAGAAGCCATAAATGTTCTCGGTGTGCGATCTTTGGGTAAGTTGATGTACGTTTTTAACTGTACTAATCACTGTAAAATGTGTTAGCATGTAAAATGGTGACAAGATAAAGCCAGTAAAATCAGCCACTCTGTTGGCCAATTCTCGAAATGTCCGTTCTACCTGAAACTGTCTGATGGACCAAGACACTGAAGTATCTCCAGTGCTCCATACGGTTTATGAAGACTCTGTTTATTACCCGTTTTAGCGGAGGGGAGCAAGCAGAATTGAATTAATCCCTATTTGTTAACCTTGTGTTGGCCAAGTGATCCACTTATGTCCCCTTAGAGATGAGGAAAGCTGCCTGGACCTGCTCCACCAGGGACAGGACATGGTGAATTTTGCTTCATTTCTGGGTCCTCCTTATTATCAACCATGAGGTCCCTGATCAAACCTCTGCGTTCAGCCCATGTAAATTGTATGGAGCAGCTGCTGCCTGTCGAATACATCCCCTGTGTTCACTTGGTGGAAAGAAAAAAAAAAAAAAAAACGCTTAGTTTGGAAATACTGGAGCAAAACTGTGTGTCTTCACGCCAATGGAGCTTGGGGTATTACAAAAATAAAGCCCGTTTCGTGTTTGTTATTTCTGTAAGGCGGTGACAGTCGGGGTGGAGAAATCCAAGCGGAGTCGTGGCAGTTTCATGCTGATGTTAATCCCTCGTGTCCATCGACTCGCCTTTCTTTTGTCGACCTTCCACCCTGTAATTTTTGCTTATTGTTTCTGTAGCTGTATTATGGTTGTAATAGAAAGCCTATCAATTGATGTAAGCCATAACTAAACCAGTAATCAGGGTATTTTTTGGGTCTGTGTCACTGTGTTTGAAAGATGATTTAATTCTATTGAATAAACCACTTCAACAGTTTTATGGGAAAGGCAATCTCTGGGCCGCTTTTTTGTGCCTTCAAACTCATTTGGCGTTTTCTGCTGTTCTGTGTCTCTAAGCAAAGAGAGTTGGAAGCTCAGCTGATAGAAATTGGTTCGTACAACTAGAGAATACCACAGTAGAATTACATGATGATATAATAGCAGGTGTGTACACAGGTGCATATACGAGTATATGTATATATATGTCAATTTATATGACAATATAAATTGAGAACTTGGTATTTTGATCACTGGACGTACGATGTTGCATGCTGGCTTGTAGCCTACAATATATACGGGCACAGTAGGGTAATTTATTACTAGAAGTAGCGATCTGTATGCAGACAAGCTTTGAAAAGCTCTGCAGTCCCTGGGGTTTTGCCTACTCACGCTGTCCTAACGGCGCTGTCCTTTACTGTCCTCACCCTTTACATAAACCCATCTTCCTTGGGTCTGGTCTGTCTTAACGTAGCCGCTGTCTTACAAGCTTACACTTCCATCGACATTCTCAGCATCAGGAGAATTAAAACATAAATGGAAAAATATTTGGGTGAATACAGAAGAGCAGATGAAACAACCATGCATTTTTTGAAACTGGGTCTTTTCCCGCAGCATTCCATTGTTCCTAGATTATAAACCGAAATAGGAGTAGGTAATGGAAATAATACGGTCTTGATTTTAGCACTGGTGTAAGGAAAATGTAAATGACTTTGAAGAGGCAGAGCTGCGGTGAATGCTGGAGGAATCACTTCTCATTCTTGCTGACATTAAAACCGATGGATGTACTTCCTTCCCCCAGCTGCTTGTGATTCTTGTTGGTGATTATTCAATCAAGAAGAGGAAACATGTGGAGAGGGAAAAATGAATAGACAAATTGACACTGGATGATATAATTGCTGTCTATCACGTTGCAAATTGCTCAGCTAAGCAAGCAATCAAAGAATGGTTCATTTCCTAAAGACTGCAGCATCCGTCATTTTCCTTTGCGGTGTTTGCAGCCTTTCCTCTGAGAAAGTCTCAATAAAAGGGAATTACAGAGATGTTTCACCACAGGCTGTTTCTGACAGTGCCCAGAAGTGGATACTTAGGGAAAGAGCAGAAGAAATAGGGAAAGTAATAATAATAATAAATACCATTCTAGTACGGTAAGTAATAGTAATAAATGGCCCTTCTGCTGGTGTTCCCTCAAACTGGTATTGCTGGTTTCCAACTTTGGCCTCAGCAACGTTGTGTGGTACTGAGTGTCAGATTTTAGCTCTGCGCTCGTGTGATGAAGCGATTCCTTCTGCTTTTGTGAGCTGCTCCGTTCTCCCAAGAGCACCCAGCAAGATGCCTTTGGGTTGTGGGACCTGCTAAGTGGAGTCAAGGCAGATAATCACCTGCCTTCTTCCACCACAGGCATCAACTCTCGGAATAAAACTTTATAAATCTCTAGTTATCTTTTTTTTTTTCTTTTTCCCTTCCCCCCCCCCCAACCAGATCTAGATCTGTGATGAGCACTGCTAACCAGAATCTACTCTTGGGCGCTGAAGTGCTAGCAGTCAGGTAATTGTTATCACTTAGTTTGTTTTCTTGTTCTAAGGTTTCAGTCATCTCTAAGCCCTACCAGTGGGAATAGCTAGAGAAATAAACCATTTAAATCCATAAAGGTTCTATTGTCCATCACAGAGAGGGAAAATATTCCATTAAGCTTGTATAACTGTTGCCACGGGTAGCTTTTCAGGTGGCGAAGACACCCTGGTTACAAGGATGGGGGCCTACAGGAGAGATGGGGAGGGACTCTGGAGCAGGGAGTGGAGCCATAGGACGAGGGGGAATGGTTTTAAACTGGAAGAGGGGAGATTTAGATGAGATCTGAGGAAGAAATTCTTTGCTGTGAGGGTGCTGAGATACTGGCCCGGGTTGCCCAGAGAAGCTGGGGCTGCCCCATCCCTGGAGGGGTTCAAGGCCAGGTTGGACGGGTCTTGGAGCAACCTGGGCTGGTGGGAGGTGTCCCTGCCCAGGGCAGGGGGGTTAGAACTGGATGGTCTTTATTGTCCCTTCCAACACCAACCATTCTATGATTCTATAATTCTTTGATGTCAATGCCAAAGCTTCCTAGTTGTAGAAACTCAGACCCCACTAAATTTTTGCTACACCTGAAAACTATTGAATTAGTAAGTCCAGGTCTCAACCAAGAGTTGGGAGGATGAGTATTGTGTTGAAGGTGGGATGTAGAAAATGGCTGTGTAGACCTCAGAGAAAATGATACAAACCTCAGATCCTACCACTGAAGCAACACAAATGCTACCGGAGCGTGTCTCACTAGGTGTCTGCTACTGTGATAGCCCTAAGTAGACATCTCTATGTAGAAAGGCGGCGATGCAAAACTGAATTCTGAAATATTTAACGAAATAATCCTTTTCTTACTCTCCTTTTGAATGAATAACATATGTATCCTCCAACACGCTCAGATTATTCTTATCACCTAAACCCACAGCTGTACCCCGTACACAGGCACTGTCTTTTCCTGTCTTGGATGTGTCAGATATCCTTTCACAAACCACCAACGGGCAATTATTTCTGCTTGTCATCAGCAGCTGTGCTTTGCTTTTCATTCCAACTCACGGAGGTGAAATCAGAGGTCCAGAACACCTGGCCTGCTCTTCTCTGCCCAAAGGTGCAGAAAACCACTGGGGCACTAATGTCCTCCCTCCTTGCAGTCAGCATGCCTTCTCTGCTTGCATCTCCTGCACCTTGGGGACGATGGGGACATCTTTTCCTGCTCCATCCCTTGCCCATGATTCCTCTTCCTCTGGAAGCACCTGGCAGGGACTTACCGGAAAGAAAGAGGGTTTGGCACTGGAAAGTACTGTGTCCAGTTCTGGGCTCCCCAGTAAAAGAGGGAGAGGGAGCTACTGGAGAGAGTCCAGTGGAGGGCTACCAGGATGATCCAGGGACTGGAGCCCCTCTCTGCTGAGGAAAGGCTGAGAGCCCTGGGGCTGCTCAGCCTGGAGAAGAGCAGACTGAGGGGGGATCCCATCAATGCTCATCAGTATCTAAAGGGCGGGTGGCAAGAGGATGGGGCCAAACTCTTCTCAGTGGTGCCTGGTGACAGGACAAGGGGCAACGGGCACAAACTGGAACATGGAAAATTCCATCTCAACATGAGGAACAACTTCTTTCCTTTGAGTGTGCCAGAGCCCTGGCACAGGCTGCCCAGAGAGGCTGTGGAGTCTCCTTCTCTGGAGATATTCAAAGCCTGCCTGGATGCGTTCCTGTCCAACCTGCTCTGGGTGACCCTGCTTTGGCAGGGGGTTGGACTAGATGATCTCCAGAGGTCCCTTCCGACCCTGACCATTCTGTGATTATGTGAAAAGGTTTCCTGAATTCTCTGTCACCAGTGCGTCAGAAATCAGGCTGTAGGGATGTCCTTGCTGTTGGATTAGCTGGTCCTGCAGGAGAAGGACAAGGGGCTCTTGGACCCTCATCCTTCCTGGTTCCTGGGATTCCATGCTGCATTTTGAGACCTCCAGACAGGCCAATGTATGAAGGGTCTCCCAGACATAAGGTTTACTGCCAGGCCAGGTATGAATGATAAAATTCATCCAAAAAAAAAAATAATTGTTCTCTGGGCTTCTTTGCATCTTTGGAAAGAAAAAAAGGGCTCAAATCCACTGTTTTCCTTTCACAGGGCATCTTTTTTATTTAATTTTGCAAGGAAGGGAGAAGACAGAATAAATCCTGTCAGGTGTACGAGCGGCCAGGGCTGTCACACTGTCAGTTTTAGCAGTCTTCCTGCCTTGCTGGACTTAGCCTCAGGTCTTTTTGGAAAAGGAAGTTCATCCTTTTCCCAGACGAGGCGAATGGAATGCTGTCGAGGCCTCAGAGATGATGCCTGGAGCTTCGCAGGAGCGTTTTCATCTCACTGCCTGCTTGCTTAACAGCACTTGATAAAACCGCCGGCTGCCGTCAGGTCAGGCAGGCAAAAGCCTTTCAGGCAGGGGAAGTTAATCTTGGCAACATCCGTGTTTCTAAGCACGTTATTTCCCTTGAGAAGTGCTGAGGCACTGAGGGAGTCTGATAATTCCGCCAATAATTTGCCATCTTTGCTGCTTGAGGCGAATGCTGTCTTGCGATAAAATAAAATACCCGAGTCCCTAATGCCGTGCTCTTCGGATGTTTCCGTGAGTGTGTGGTGCAGGATGATAAATACGGAATATATGTGCCTTTCAGTTGAAAAGATTAATGGCATTTTTGACTCCCCACGTAGGTGTTTCATGAAGCACTGTGTACTGAGAATGGTTTTTGTTGTTTCAGAAGTGTCTCCTCAATTGAGTCTTTAATAAATCTCTCAGAAACTTTGCTTCACATGGCAACATTTGGGAAAGGTTGACGGAACAGTGATGGATCGCAGCACTGCACTACGTGGAAAACTGATTGAATAGGCTCTTTGAATGATGGCAAAAGTGAAATTTAACCACCATCGGATATTTCTCTTTCTCCTTTAATGGAGTATCAATTAATTATGCAGAACCGGTGCTGTCCTTGCAACCGGAGTAGGTGGTGTCCTTTGCCCCTCCAATGATGATGGTCCAAGTATGCCGGAGATAAAACTGGTTAAAATCAAGATATTTTGGAGAAAGAACAGCCATGTCTCTGGAGCAGTGAGGGGATTTAGCTGAATATCCTTCTCTGTTTACCTGTCATGCCCGCCTCCACTGAAGGTCCCCTGGATGGTGGGACACAGATTTGCCACCTGCGGGAGGAGATCCCCAGGAGGGGAGACTAGAAGACTCTAGTGTCTGAATTAATGAAAATATTTACTCTATAGCCAAGCATAGAGGTTTCAAGGGCATAGGTGTTTTCGAGCTCGCCAGGTGCAGGGATGAGGAGGAGCGAGTCCCGGGCACTTGACCCAAGCTGCCGACAGAGTTATTTCATGCCATGAACATTAAATTCAATATAAAATAGAAAGTTTGCTGCGTAGTGCTCGCTATTGCTTGACGGCTGCCATCCTGATAACTTCTCACCCCCGTGCCGGGGCCCTGAGCCCTTCCCTTCCTCCCGAAGCCGCAGCGCTCGCAGTGCCCCACATCGGCTGTCCCCGCGGGGAGTGCACGGCTTCCTGCTGATGGAACAGGCTTAGTATAGCCCTCGTATATTTTATATTGGTATCGGGATCAATACTGGTTCTTTAGTGTTATTAATGTTCATTATTTAGTCTTATCCTGTTCAATCCATTCATATTTCAACCTTCGGGTTTCCTGTTTTTTCCCCCGATTCCCCTTCCTGGGCTCATCCTGGGTGGCAGAACAACTGTCTAAATAACAATAAATTATTGTGGGTTCCTCAAACCATAACACCCTACGACAAGGTAATATGGAAGTGGTTAAGGGAAAGGAAGGCAGGAGGATGCTGCAGAGCCTCTGCGCATCGCTGCGCCAGCTTCAGACCAGCCCCAGGGCCAGGCTTGGTCTGACCTTCTGCTTTGCCGCTTGCCACGGAGAAAACTTAAAAGCCAATCTCACCTGGCACCTTTGCAACCTGCCTCAGGATGTTCCTGGTCTTGCTTGAGCTGCCTTCTTTTCTAATGAAGAGGAGGTTTTTTTAATGCTTTTCTTCTTCTCCTTAACACTCACAGATTTACGGTTCTTGCATCTGTCTTGCCTTGCAGCCCTGTACAATGACTTGTACGCAGCAATGCAGATGTTGGGATTAGATGGATTTTCCTCATGGCAGCAGAGAAGCCCTGCTGTCCTCCTGCTGCTTCAGGACCAGCTGCCACAGCAGTACGTAAGCCAGTACTATATATTTATTGGTGAATATAAGGGTTGTCCCCTTGCTTGCTGGGGCCAGGCAGGCTGCAGGGCTACAGCCCAACCTCCAGCTCACCCAGGCACAAACACTCTGTATTTCCCCCAAACCACTCACTTTTCCTCGAGCTATACGCTAATTTGACACTCTTATTTATTATAAACTCTTAGGGATAAAGAAGGACAACCATAATGACTAGCTCAGTAGTCGCTGCTTTAATTGTTTAAGGTTTGGAGTTGTTTCATCTCAAATCACAGACCTGTTAACACCGGCAGAAGGACATCTTTTGCCTCTCGGTATTTCTTTTTCCACTGTTACATTCAGACTATCTGGCTCTGTTTAGATGATTATATCTGATCAGTGTGTTGCTTCGCTCATCAGAATAAAGAATAATTAATAAAAATCAACTTATACAGTATTTTACAGAGAGCAGATCTTGACTTTGTGTCTGCACAGGCCTCTTATTCTGTAAAACAAACCTGCTGACATCACTTTATTTAGCCTGTTAGCAGAATTGAATGTTGACACATCACTGCAGGAAGAACCATGCGTGTCCATAAGCTGAAAACATCTAAACCACATCCGAACCAGTTTGGCGAGCAGTGCAGCTGAGGAAAATTGTCTCCCTCTGGATTTATGGATCATGGTGGGCAATTTTTTTTTTTTTTTTAAAATAAGTGCAGGAGTGAGTTTATCCCCTATTAGACCTTGGAGGGCTGACCCAGCAGAAGAGATGTTATGAATGAACAGAAGAGATTAAACCAGATTTTCTGACATATTAGACACCAGAGATCCTCCTCCTTGGTTGGGATTTCTCCGCTTTGCAAGTTTTCCCGTATAATGAAGGCACAAGTATAGGTGCACCAGCCACAAAACCTCTTTATTTCCCTAAAATATTCCATAAGCTATCTAGGAAGAGACCGTCTCTGGGAGCACTTCGCTCTCAGCCTTGGTTGAAATTTAGCACAGGAGTTGGAAGGCAGAAGGGAAGGACAGACAGCCAGCCACAGGCTTACACAACCCTTTCTCTAAGAAATGGTGTCAACAGGCAATATTGACCCCAAAATATTAAGTACTTGCCCGATAACTGCTCTGCTATCCTAACATTTTTTTATCCCAGTGGATTTGCAGACGCTTTGCCAGGCTGATGCTAAACTGCTTGTCACAAGAGAAGAGGCCGGTAAGGCACGATGCAAATGGAACTGGGTGATTCTCTCGGGAAAGCAACAAGCATTTGCATCTTTATAAGCTCTTATTATTGAAGCTTTTGGGTGAGTTTTCAACCAGCTCCCCACATGCTGACTGTCCTCCGCAGGGTCTTTAATGCGCTGAGCTCTCATCAGCTGCGGGTCTTTGCGGCACAGCTCATTTCCATCTTCTGCGCTGAGTATTTTTGACCACCCCTAGTGCGACTTTTTAGTAAGCATTGCCACGCTTTTGCTTGGAAAATGTATTTCTTTTTTATGACTAGCAAACCTTGTTGCTGACTGAGAAAAAGATTTCATTTCTGAGGATAAATTAACCTATACCTTAACAACTTTTTCTTCTATTAGCCGTTTGATTGTTTATTTTATAATAATAACCAGCAGCAAAAGCAAACAAGATGCATTTATTGAGTGAATATCTAATATATGTTTTTACAGAGCTTCAGAAGACATTAAATTGGCCCTGCCCTCTTATCCTAGCCAATATTATTTTGATTTTTAAAATTTATAATTATTGTTTTCTGCTGCATAATTTTATACCATCATTTACATCTATGAAATATTTGTTAGTCTCCCAGAAATCCAACCATAAATCTTACAGACTTAGATGGGTCTGGCTCGGTTGTTAGCCTTGACCGTCTCTTTTTAAGGCCAATCATGCTCTTTGCACAAGAAGACTGACGGTGCCTCATCTCAGAGCGCTCAGTTTCATCATTTTTGAGTGGCAAATGAGATCTCAGCCAAGTAGCAAATGGCTTTTGTTCAAAGCTGAGGTCAAGGTCTCTCTTGTTGACCATTTGGGATGCAACCCCACCGTGGTAAGACCCTGACGAAGGAAGAGGTGAGAACTTATCTCTTTGGCCATTAATCTCCAACAGCCTGAGTAGCACTAATGAATTTAACTCTGTCTTATTCATATTCTTGGTGTATAGATGGAAGCACAGCGACAGAGAAAAGTTGAGTCTGCATCTCCTGCAAATAGAAAACAACAATACTTAGTGTGAAATTAATCTCTCCTAATTTTAGGCATCTCCAGCGTAGAGCCTACGGGTGAGCTCTTTGCCAGGGCTCTGCTTGTAGAAACACGCCCCAGATTTACAAGCTTTGTCCAGGTATTGGTTTTGTTCCTCCAAAATGGCATCAGAATGTTCCCAATTTTCCTGAGCATCCCTCATCCTGCTTTTCCTCTCCTTCCTCTGCGTCACCCCGGAGGCACTAGAGCTAAACGGAGACGCCACCCTGCGCCCATCCTAAGGCCAAGGTTGGGGTTTGTTTTCTCTGAAAGATGGACACATGTCCTTAAAGAGATCTATTTAAATTTAAAAAAATTAAATAAATAAATATGGGCTGACTTTAAACTTGGAGCAGTCTCCTGTTTTGCATAACTAGAGAAACAAAGCGAATATCTAGCTGATCTGTAGCGCTGTAATTTAGAAAGGGCATTCACCCCGATAGAGCCAGCTTGTGTTGCAGAGCAGTATGCGCACGTGGTCTGGGATCCGATATTGGGATGTAATTGCTTTTCTAATATCCATGTATTATTTACACTACGCTACGGTTGCAAGCAGTGGCGAAGTCCTTTTGACTCCGGATCTGTTGTTACTCTAATGTATTTATTAAAGCAATGCAAGGTCGGGCTAACCTCAGTTATTCCTCTGTAGATGACCCAGCTGAAACCACTAGTTTTAGTCCTGGAACACCAATATAAGTGAGATCCAAATCAGGACTTTGCAATATTAATTTACTTTATTGCCATATCTTGATAGGTGGTTACTAAGTACTTTAAGTATTAATGCTTCTGCTTTATTTATAACACAGAGATAAGTCTTACATGTTTCATAGGTATTTCTTCAGGAAAAGGGCTTGAAGGGACAACAGAGCAAGACGCGCACACCAAAGATGATCGGATCAACAGTGACCGAGCCACCGTTATTCTTCAAACTCTCACTAGCTTCAGTTAATACTTTCGCGACCCACAGCCCAAAGACTGTCTATATAAAAATATCACTCTGCAGAAAACTGTTGGTGTGAGATTTCAGATTACTCTGATTTTCTTCAAGGTGAAATTACAGACTGGAATGGGCTGCGGGGAGCGTAGGAGCTTCATTGGCTTAAAACCTAACTCAAACTATGGATGTAGGCAGCTTCCCATGGCCTCTGGTGAGAGGAGACAGGGCCAGGTAAGGAAGGCAGGGGAGCGCCGTGCAGAGACGTTTCTGGTCATCATTTGTAACATGCTCTGTGTGTGTTTAATGCTGATTGTGTCCCACCTCACCACCCATACATTGCTCTCCTTGCTTTAAGCATACCTTTCCTGTCTTTATCTTTCCAAGGACACATCCTTCACCTTTCTTCATCTCCACCTGTAGCACTTGGGAAGCCGTAAGGCGCACAAGGGCAATCACCTCTATCACCATTTGAGATATTTGACTATAGGTTGAGGTAACTGATGCATGTGTCGGATGGAGGCTACTCAAAAAAATCCCAATTCTGGCTGTATGTGAGACAGTTCGGGATGTCATTACCCGCTCATGGCATTTGTGGGTCCATCACTGTGGTTGCTGGGCCACCCATCCTAGATGTGCAGGCAGAGAGCTTGGCTCCCGTGGTCATTAGCTCACAACCATGCAGCAAGTCTGGCTTTCATGGCAAAATATCTGAGATATTGTCGCCACGCAGTCAGCTGTACTGGATTTAGGTGCGTGTAAATGTCTAAATGAGGATGGTGCAGCACAGTTCCTCTGCTCTTTGCTGGATTCAACAGCTCAAGAATGCAATGTCCTTGCTGCTTGTGCCATGAACCATCATCTTCACCCCACCGTTATCTTGCTCTCTGGTTTGAGTGAGTGTAGTCTGCAAGAGTTCCCACATTCCTTTCTTTTGAGGGAGTTTTCTCTGGTCATGTATGTATACCTAGAAGGGGTAACTGTTGCCAGAACAAAGGGATGCCAAGTGAACCACATTTAAAAATGTAGAAATTTCCCAAGCATAAATTTTATTATTCAATGAGAATATCGATGCAGCACCTGAGTAGCATTTTCCCTCTCATTATCCCGTTCAATGGGAGTGATACGAAAAACACCTAAAAGAGCAAAAGGGCCCAACCCAACGGTTAGCTGCCTGATAGGAAGCCCAAGGTGAGAAGGGTGAGGTGGGCAGGCTGGCACTGGGAGCTGGTCCCTTGTGCTTGGATCTCCTCCGTGTGCTTGGAGCATATTTTGATTCAACAGAATGAAATGACATTTTCCTTCATATTGATTCTTCGTCTTTTTTTTTTTTTTTTTAATTAGCTCCATACTTCTCATTCACACACACCCCCACCCTGGGTTTCCATTTGATAAGCTCTGGCTCATTTATTCTCCTTTCAGCAAAAACTCCTTGTCTCTTTTTCACTGCCCAGTGATGCTTGAATCAGCTTGAATTCAATTATTTTCCACTTCGCAACTTATTCCGTAACAGACTAACTTGCAAACATGAGACAGCTGGCACGTTTATATTTCTTAAAAAACTCAATAATCAGAGAGAGAATTCAGGTTAGTCAGGCACCCTCTCTGTTTAGAAAATCCATGTGCAGTATCTTATTCTTTATTGAACTCCAACGTCTAACTCAGGCTGACTTTTGGAGTATGTCTCACGTCACCCCCTTAATTTATGATTTGTATCTGAAATAATAGGCTTTGACCTGCTGACTCAAAAAATTTCACAGCTGCCTCTAACTTTGGTCCTTTAGCTCTTTGAAGCAGTTGAATTCACTGACTGGCTCCATTATTTGTTTCAAGGTTTGTCCTTTCGAGTTTAAAAAAAGCTAGTAAAGCAAAGAATACTTCAATATGTGCTCACTTCTACACAGGCTTGGAAAACTGGGGCAAGTTCATAAACAACCATTTGTGAGAAAGTGCTTTGCCATCATTATAAGTAAACCGAAACAAGGCCTAAATTCAATATTTTCTCTCTGAGGCATGGTCTCCTGAACATGCCCAGCTGGGACCTGCTGGTCCATGCTGCCTCGCAGGCTGGCATTGCCACCCCAGACAGTGCTGGAGCAGAAACACCCCCCCCCAGCACCCTGTGGCAGGGTTGATATGTTCAATGCCTTCAAAATTCAATATTAAAGCTTAAAGGTTGCTCTTCCAAAGAGACATCGTGAGACATCACTTGTTTGATGCTGGCCTGCAGTGATGGCCAGATCTTGATGAAACCAGCTCTGTAAATCTTAATGTAGTATTTTAATTACAGTGGAAACTTTGCCTTTTGCAAAAGAAAGTGCATCTGGCGAGTTGTGACCCGAGGAAGAACAGCAGATGGTGTCTTCAACGCAGGGTTTCTGGATAGGATTTTCCTAAGGCTTCTGCACTGACCTAATTTTGTTTCTATTGCGAAGCGGTGGTGATCTGCCCTTTGGTCGAGCGCAGGAGAAGCTGTGCCGTCCTTTGTTCCCTTACCCACGTAGAAAATACTTGGGAAGGAGGGAAGATATCTGTGCTCAAGTCTGAATACTGAAAAGCAAGAAAATACCTTGAGGTCCGTTTAACTCCAGGGCTGAAGATATTCTCAGCTATACAGGACAGACTCCATCAAACAAACCTGGTCTGTGCCTCGAGAAGGGGATTGTGCTGTTCTTTATATTGACGTTAAAAGTCAGAATGTGGAGTTTTTTCGTTCTTCGTACGAAACGATAAAATGCATCTAGTTCATAGCATGTGGGGAAAGTCAAGGTGAGCTAAATGGGAGAAATGACATTATGGGTGAAGCCTGCAATGGCAGAACATCTGGTTACAGTGCAATTAGTTATTCCTCCTTTCCCCCCCTCTTTTTATCATCTCCCCACCATCTCTCAAAGGCTGATAGGTCCTTGCTGGCTTCATATTTTTTTAAAGCCCTCATTAACTCTGACAGGGCTCTCAGCTGACTGCCTTTGGCACGTAAATAGCCACCGAACTCCCCTTCCACTGCCTCAGCCGATTTCTCTGCTGAGGACACCTGAGACCTCGGGAAGAACTTTTCTCTCTCCCAGGTGGCTTCATTTAACGATCTGCAACCAACAGCTGAAGAAGGGAACGGGTGGAGTGCCACTGGAGCAAGATGGTCTGGTCTGGTCTGGTCTGGTCTGGTCTGGTCTGGTCTGGTCTGGTCTGGTCTGGTCTGGTCTGGTCTGGTCTGGTCTGGTCTGGTCTGGTCTGGTCTGGTCTGGTCTGGTCTGGTCTGGTCTGGTCTGGTCTGGTCTGGTCTGGTCTGGTCTGGTCTGGTCTGGTCTGGTCTGGTCTGGTCTGGTCTGGTCTGGTCTGGTCTGGTCTGGTCTGGTCTGGTCTGGTCTGGTCTGGTCTGGTCTGGTCTGGTCTGGTCTGGTCTGGTCTGGTCTGGTCTGGTCTGGTCTGGTCTGGTCTGGTCTGGTCTGGTCTGGTCTGGTCTGGTCTGGTCTGGTCTGGTCTGGTCTGGTCTGGTCTGGTCTGGTCTGGTCTGGTCTGGTCTGGTCTGGTCTGGTCTGGTCTGGTCTGGTCTGGTCTGGTCTGGTCTGGTCTGGTCTGGTCTGGTCTGGTCTGGTCTGGTCTGNCTGCAATATGAAATAAGAGGTTTATTGTTTAATACTTTAAATGAAATAATGCAGACTAATACAGCCTTGAAGATCTAGGGGGCTTGGACTAGTTGAACTTTGAAGGTCGCTTCCAACCCAAACTGTTCTATGATGTGGCTCTGGCAATGAGGGCTGAACTGTCTTGAAAATCTTGATGGTAAAACGACAAAGGGTGAGGNCTAGTAAAGCAAAGAATACTTCAATATGTGCTCACTTCTACACAGGCTTGGAAAACTGGGGCAAGTTCATAAACAACCATTTGTGAGAAAGTGCTTTGCCATCATTATAAGTAAACCGAAACAAGGCCTAAATTCAATATTTTCTCTCTGAGGCATGGTCTCCTGAACATGCCCAGCTGGGACCTGCTGGTCCATGCTGCCTCGCAGGCTGGCATTGCCACCCCAGACAGTGCTGGAGCAGAAACACCCCCCCCCAGCACCCTGTGGCAGGGTTGATATGTTCAATGCCTTCAAAATTCAATATTAAAGCTTAAAGGTTGCTCTTCCAAAGAGACATCGTGAGACATCACTTGTTTGATGCTGGCCTGCAGTGATGGCCAGATCTTGATGAAACCAGCTCTGTAAATCTTAATGTAGTATTTTAATTACAGTGGAAACTTTGCCTTTTGCAAAAGAAAGTGCATCTGGCGAGTTGTGACCCGAGGAAGAACAGCAGATGGTGTCTTCAACGCAGGGTTTCTGGATAGGATTTTCCTAAGGCTTCTGCACTGACCTAATTTTGTTTCTATTGCGAAGCGGTGGTGATCTGCCCTTTGGTCGAGCGCAGGAGAAGCTGTGCCGTCCTTTGTTCCCTTACCCACGTAGAAAATACTTGGGAAGGAGGGAAGATATCTGTGCTCAAGTCTGAATACTGAAAAGCAAGAAAATACCTTGAGGTCCGTTTAACTCCAGGGCTGAAGATATTCTCAGCTATACAGGACAGACTCCATCAAACAAACCTGGTCTGTGCCTCGAGAAGGGGATTGTGCTGTTCTTTATATTGACGTTAAAAGTCAGAATGTGGAGTTTTTTCGTTCTTCGTACGAAACGATAAAATGCATCTAGTTCATAGCATGTGGGGAAAGTCAAGGTGAGCTAAATGGGAGAAATGACATTATGGGTGAAGCCTGCAATGGCAGAACATCTGGTTACAGTGCAATTAGTTATTCCTCCTTTCCCCCCCTCTTTTTATCATCTCCCCACCATCTCTCAAAGGCTGATAGGTCCTTGCTGGCTTCATATTTTTTTAAAGCCCTCATTAACTCTGACAGGGCTCTCAGCTGACTGCCTTTGGCACGTAAATAGCCACCGAACTCCCCTTCCACTGCCTCAGCCGATTTCTCTGCTGAGGACACCTGAGACCTCGGGAAGAACTTTTCTCTCTCCCAGGTGGCTTCATTTAACGATCTGCAACCAACAGCTGAAGAAGGGAACGGGTGGAGTGCCACTGGAGCAAGATGGTCTGGTCTGGTCTGGTCTGGTCTGGTCTGGTCTGGTCTGGTCTGGTCTGGTCTGGTCTGGTCTGGTCTGGTCTGGTCTGGTCTGGTCTTTCATACCCTAAACTCTGGATGCACACAGACCTCTTTTTCCCCTCCCTCCAGAAAGTGAGCCTCAACAAAATCAATTTGAGGTATAATTACAGAGAAAAAAAAAATAAGAATCCTTTAGCTCTGTAAGGAGAAAATAGTTAAAAATATGGAGATAAGAAGTCTTGAGGCTGGAGATATGTGAAGGAATGCAGTATCAGCTTCTGTTTATCTTGAGCCTTATGCCAATATTTTGCAGTCAGGTAGAAAGCCTAAACTGGCACTGTTTTTTCAAAGCTTCACCACTTTGTCCTCTTCAGGAGAAGGCAGGTGAGATCAAAAATGAGTGCTGCTCTTTAGCACAGGTGGAGGGCATCTGTAAGAATATGCTTAAATTGGGAAAAAGAGTAGCAGAGTGCCCTGTTCACTCCCCTGCCACAGCTTCACCCCCAAAGGAGCTGAATTTACATAAGTTAATAATGGGGAAATAAAAGCTTATGTGATGACTTGATAGCTTATGATTATAGTGAGCTTCCCCAAATCCATGTGATTGCGGGGGGTGGTGGTGGTGCATAGGCTAGGCTTCTGCAATATGAAATAAGAGGTTTATTGTTTAATACTTTAAATGAAATAATGCAGACTAATACAGCCTTGAAGATCTAGGGGGCTTGGACTAGTTAAACTTTGAAGGTCGCTTCCAACCCAAACTGTTCTATGATGTGGCTCTGGCAATGAGGGCTGAACTGTCTTGAAAATCTTGATGGTAAAACGACAAAGGGTGAGGAGCCTTTTGTGCTCTCTCTGCTTTGTTTCTCTTTATTTGCGTGTGAAATGGTGTGCTAGTAAATCTGAAAAGTCTCTGTCAAAAGACCAAGACGACTTATACATTCATAAGCCCTTTATTAAGTGTATATTTGAATTATTCTGCTTTGTAGCTTCTCATGAAACGATGTGGGTCTTTCAAATAAAGGTATGACTTGTTCTTTATGTGTTGGAGACAACGTAAGGTGGAATTTTGGAGCACTGCCCTGTTCTTTGAACAGCTCTAATGTCACCACTGAAATCCCTAATTTGGACTCTGGGGTCTGAGGCTTAATTTTAAGCACGTCAGGTGCGCTGCTGGCCTGGAACCCAAGCAGGGGATGGAGGAGGCAGAGTGTTGCATGGTTCTTAATCGCTGACCTCCCACGGTGGGTGGGATGCCATGGTCAAAGTTGGGTAAAGTTACACTTTGACCATGGTCCTTGGTTAAGTGTGTTGCAAAAACGTTACGGCTGAAGTGTGCAGGCTATGAGTGTTTTTTGATAGTTCAATGTTAAGAAGCCCACAAAATATCATACGTTGTTTGTCAACTCCAAGGCAGGGGGTCTTTTTGAGGGGTTTTAAATATCTTGGAGACTGATCCATGCTGTGGGAAGAGACAGCGAGGGGAAGGTATGTCCTAAGCTCTGCCCAGAGTGTGTAGGCTGCTCTTGTAGTGACACCAGTAAGCACTGGTGGCCTTTGTCTGAAGAAGACAGCAATCAGAGACATCCTGGGGAATTCTTCCAGAAAACCGTATGACTTGAAGAATTTACACAAAGGGGAAAAAATTGTTTGTCTTCTGGTTGAACAGCTGGATGCATTAACTGGCTGCACATCCAACACTATTATGTGCTGCAAAGGGCATCACGCTGCCCACAAAGGAGGCAAGAATGAAGTTCATCCACCATTACACTTTGAGGACAGTTTAATTTGGCATGTGCTGGCTCGAGTGAGACTGCTAATGGGTTTACAGTGAAGGAAATAATAAATATTTTGATGGGTTGATGAAATTAAGTCTCAAAAAGTCCCCCGAGATGCTAAGGCTGGGAACCACAGCTAGTTGCAAAGTGCTGGCTTATGGCACAATGGGTCTGACAAGATGGGAGCTGCAGTTGTCCATCCCCGGTGAAAACAGGGCAAAAACTGCCTTGGTTTAGGACACCAAAATTTGGAAATTTTGGTCTTGTGCAATTTCTTTGTGAAGGGAACAGAAAGAAATTGCACAAACGCTTTCTCTGCGAAGAGTTGAAATTCTCGTCTGGATTCAGGGAAGCCCCCAGGCACCCACAAAGTCCAACAGGCAAAATCCTGCCCTGATCCGGTTCAGTAACAGCTCGCCGTGAAGGCCAGGATTTTACCTTGTGGGTCTAATTACACGATCCGCTGCAAAAAAGGCTTTCTGAACTGAGCCTTTGACCCCTAGAAATTGCTGGGAATTAGATTGCTTTCAGTTGGCTTTTCAGTTCAATTAGTTGGCAGAGCTGATCTCGGCGTGGATTATGACTTACTTATGACTCCTAGAGCAGGAACGTGCAGTAACACTGTTACTTCATCCCTTCTCATAAAGGTGCCCTCTGTGTTGGTGGTTGTTTTTTTTTTAATGGACCTGTTTGATATTGTAGGGCTACCAAGATGATTAAGAGACTGGAACACCTCTCTTGTGAAGAAAGGCTGAGGAATTTGGGTCTTCTTAGTCTGGAAAAAAGACGACTGAGGGGGGACCTTATCAACAGTTATAAATACTGAAAGGGTGGGTGTCAGGAGGATGGGGCCAGGCTCTTTTCAGTGGTGCCCGGGGACAGGACAAGAGGTAACGGGCACAAACTTGAACATAGGAAGTTCCATCTCAACATGAGGAGGAGCTTCTTTCCTGTGAGGAAGAGGCTGCCCAGAGAGGTGGTGGAGTCTCCATCTCTGGAGACGTTCAAAACCTGCCTGGATGTGTTCCTCTGACTGCTCTGGGTGACCCTGCTCTGGCAAGGGGTTGGACTAGATGATCTCCAGAGGTCCCTTCCAACCCCTACCATTCTGTGATTCTATGTACATCTGCCTTGCTCGTTCACATTCCTCCTTCGTGTGCTGTAGTCCGTTGCAAGGACAGCACTGGCTGAGCTGGGTTACTTTTCTCTCTCCTTTTATTTATGTGTGTGCTTCAGTTGCTGTTGGTCCTTGTATACTCTCTCTGTATTTTTATATATGTGTATATATGCACATATACATATATATATATGCACATCTACAAGCTCTCTTTGCTCCTGCCATGTTGTCCTTTTCTCCTAGCAGAAAGCAAATGCAAGAAACTGTCATTCTCCTCTTGTTTCTGGAGTTTAGCTGTGCAGTAACACAGTGCTTTTTTAGGATCATTTTGGTAGATATTGGGGCTTGGGCGCTTAAACCTAAATTCCTTCCAGGAATGTAATTTCAAAGCTAACAGCATGGAAAAATATTGTCGCTTGTTTGCTTCCTGACAGCTGTGTAGCTGGTGCTACAATGCAGAGCAGTGGGGATTTTTGCCCAGGTACTTCTGCGTGTAAAGTACGCCAGGGCTGGTGCAAAACCTTCTCAGAAGGCTCACGGCATTGGGTTTTGAGTCACACTCTCAGTTGAGGTTTTGGCTCTTAATCTGCATTTTTACAGGCAGGAAAAATAATCTTTCTGCTGATGTTCAATACACGCAGTGATATGAAATAAGTCCACAGGTACGAAACATTACGGGTCAGGTTGGACGGGGCTCTGAGCAACCTGATCTAGTTGAAGATGTCCCTGCTCATGGCAGGGCTTGGACTAGATGGCCTTTAAAAATCCCTTCCAACCCAAACCATTCTGTGGTTCTAAAGGAGGTTTTCCATGAACTCCTACTGCAGAGGGAAGCGTCCCTGTGGAAACACGGGTCCCTGTGAGGGAACACCTCCCCGTGTGGCTCGGACACAAGACCCCTGTGATAGTCTCAATGCCAAGCATGCTAAATGTTAGAGTTCAAATGAGAATGGTGAAAAGCTCAGACACGTGCCTGAAAACTAACAAGTCAAGCACCTTAGTTTATCTCACCGTGGTATCTGTGCACCGGTGCCTTCCTGGGCACCCAAAGTTGGTCTTGCTTCAGTCTAGCAGGTGTCAGTACAGAAGATGTTGTTGGAAGCTGAAGTCAGACATGGGAGATATTCAGCAGGGGAGATGATGAACCATTATGGTGAATATGCTGAATTCTCCAATATGGGAAGCTTTGTTTTTTTTTTAAAAAAAATCATTAACTACAAGTATATGTGTTATACTAATCTGACCAGTCTCAATGCTGTAGGAGAAGCAGGACCTGGGATCACCAGACCAAAATCCAACTGTTTACCATGAGAGGTAGAAGCATCAGTGCCAATAGGTGTTAAACTTGGACTGTTGTTCACCTCGGCTGTAATATAATTTATTAGTCCTTCTGCTGGCAGGAGGCAGCCAAGCATGGTTTGTCTCGAAGCAGAGCTTGATCTCCGGGTGGCCCATTAGGTTGGTGGTGGTGGCGGGCGGTTTGATGTCAGAGGGGGCTCAGAAATAAAGTTCAGGGCAGGCTGGTTCTCTGGTTCCTTCAGGTTACGCGTGGACCTGAGCGCTTGCATCTTGCTCACCTTCTTGGGATGGAGACCACTGGGGCAGCTGTGATGGAGTCACCTATGGACAAATAATACAGAGGATGCCTGGGGAGGGAACGCGTGTACCGCATTTTGGAGATTTTTTTTTTTTTTTTTTTTTTGCGTGCTTACAGCTACTTCCAGCTGTGTTCAGATAAGGTATAGCAAGCAGCAAGTCCTGCAGGAAATAACTAGATCAACTCTGACAGCCTGAGAGTAAATCCATGGCACAGACAGATAAGGGGTGTTAATATTTCTTGGGTTTGGTCGGGATCCCTGTAACTCTGAGAGCTTTTCTATTTTTATGTCAGCTTAAGAGAAAGTTTGGTTTTATTTATTTGGTGTTATCTGGGCAAGTTCAGCTGCAATTATTTTACTTTCGCCCTCTCCCACACACACGTACATAGACTTGCACTCTTGTTTCTTGGCAGCTTGTAACAATGGCGCTAATCCTCCCTGGCGCAGAAATCTTCTAGATTAATTCTCTTAGCAAAGAAATTCTTGTTGGTGATAATTTTATCGCTGATGCAAGAATGGAGGTGAAAGAATAGCTGGGTGAAGAAACTTTGGCCAAAAGTTGACTTTCTCTCTTGAGTAGTTTGTGTGCTGCAAAGCCTTAGTTCTTCTTCAAGCTATAAGGATCCTTGGGAGGAGGAGGGTAGTGTTATGAGAGGTAGGCAATGCTACCGGGGTGACTCAGAGATTTGGCGTGAATTAAGAGAGAGAAGTAAACCCATTCAGCCCACGCGTGTGTAAGCAGACTCACAGGTACCCCTTGAAATCCCATGTCAGAATTTGGACGGGTTTTGCAGGACTGATAGCATTCCCAGTCTGTGAAAGAACCACAAAAGGCTTTCTTTGGTTCCTTCCAAACAGCAGGTCTTGGAAATCCAGCCCTTACCTGTGCCATAAACTTTCTGGGAATGATTAGTGTTTGAAAGGGCGAAAAGCTGAAGAGAGCGCACATCTTTGTGCAGGATTGCAAAAACGAAGCTTGCTTTTTAGCTTTTTTTTTTTATTTATTTATTTTTTTTTCATTTTAAAAGGAAAGAAAAACCCAGCAGCTCTGCAGCTGCTCTCAGCTCTCCATCCTCCCTGATCTCTCCTAGAGCAGGGCTAACACACGGGATTTTCAGCTGTGGTCGATCGAGGGCTGATGCATTGTGCTGAACACCCAAAGCTGAAGGAAAAGCTGCCGAATGTTCGGTGTGCTTCGCTTCCAAGGTGCCGTGCAAGGGCACGATTGGTTTTTGATGGCTGAGACGGTACCATGCACTGAAAAAGGACCCCATCTTTAGCCCAGACTTCTGGCAAGACATTTGACCTTCCCTCTTTGAGGCCCTGTCTGCAAAGAGCTGTTAATTATGTTTTCTGGGATTTAGAGATGAAAGGAGCTGTGTCGCGCCGGGTCCTCCAGCTGGGAGATGTATGTAAAGTATTTGTATGGTTTTTGACTTTCTTTGTAGAATATGTTTGATGGCTGTGGCTGGCTGTGATCAGAGCTGTTACTGCAATCTGCCTGCCTCGAATCGGTGACCGGACATCACCCTGTCCATGAGTAAAAGGAAGAAGGGAGCCAATCTGCGTAGCAATAGCAGAAGCCCTCTGGTGGGTTGGAGAACAGTGTGAAGGTGTGTGCAAACAGTGTGTGGGCAGCACGTGGCCACAGTATGACAATTTCTTCATTAGCACTTATACATCTCCTGGATTTGGAAAAGCCAGGGCCACCCTTGCGTTTTCTTGGGCGGGATTCATCCCTGTGCATGGAGACACTTTGTCTTAGCAGTCACACATCAACCCTGGCAGAGGTGTGGGGTGGGTTGCTGGGGTGTGGAGACCTACAGCAGACATTTAGTTGAGATGAGCCCCACCTGGGCAGCCCTGTGTCTTACAGGGCAGCAGCATCTGGGGCTGCAGGAGGAGCAGGACTTACATCTTGGTAGCTGAGCATGCTGATGTGAAAGATCTGCCTTTGCATCAAAGCGTTCATCTGCATGGCTTGCTCTGACAGCGGGTGAGCTGGAGCCGTGACCTTCTGTCTGACTTTGTCACCAGGAAACATTCCAGGCCAGGTTGGACGGTGCTCTGAGCAACCTGATCTAGTTGAAGATGTCCCCGCTCCTGGCAAGGAGATTGGACTAGATGGCCTTGAAAGGTCCCTTCCAACCCAAACCATTCTATGATTCCGTGACCACGTCCCCATGGTGGGGTCAAGTCCACTGGTGAGGCAAGTGCTGCTATATTGTAACTGCTGTAAATAATTGCTGGATCAGGCCCCAGGAATGGTGAAGTGCCACCAAGATGGACAATACTGATAAGTCAATGCCAGCATGGTGAGCCGTGGATCATCTATGAAGTATTTATTTTGTGACATGCCACTGTAATGACACTTGCTCACGATGTGATTATTTTGGAGGATGCAGGGTTGCAAGGGACTACGTGTATCACCAAGTCTAGTGCCAGATTAACCCATGGAGCACTTAATCCATGAAGACCCCAAGCCCCTGACAGATCCATCTGTGGGTTTGTGCCCTCTACTGGTTTGAGAACCTCCCTGCTCTGATGTTGGAAAACTTAAAATTGCTCATGATCAGCTTGTTCAGGAGCCACCACTGCCTCAATAGTTCTTTAGTTGTTTGTGAAGAGCACGTATTAGCCCCGAGCCCTCTTCCCTACCTGCAGGTGGCTACACGCAGCAAGGAACATGTGAAGACAGTACCAACTTTGGGTTTTTGGAACATGTTGTTGGTGATGACTCAGTGATTACCGGAACAGGGCACGTAATGGAGTCAGGGGGTGCTCCCAGCTCGGCTGTGGCGACCTGCTCGGTGATCGTGGCCGTGCTCCTGCCCTTTTCCTATTAGCTCTGCCTCTCTCCTGTTTGCACAGAGCCTTTGGGGCTCTCCATCTCCATGTGGTTATTGCAGCGTTCAGCACAGCAGGGACCCAGTCTCAGCTGGGAACGCTAATGTTGCTGCGGAGCAAATAAAAAATAACAAATAAAACCAATTTCCGCCCCCGCCATTATCTTCAAACAGAGTATGCAGGGGCTTCTCTGGTGATGATTACATTGCTAACAACTGTCTTAAAATGTAAAACAACCTTTCCAGCGCGGGAAGCGGTTTAAGGTATAACACACAGGTGTGTCTCGGCATTGCTGTTGGGAAATTTCTCCCCACAGATGCGCGGGGTTGCTGTTGGGCCACCCAACCTCTCTGCCCCCCAGGGACGGAGGCAGCGTGGGGATGCTGAGCGATATTTTTGTCTTCGAGGAGGCTGTGGGTATGCGGGAGAGGAAATCAATGACCATTGCAGAGCCATTTTGGCAGCATCTGAAGAGCCGAGTGTTTGAGCCCTTCTGGGTTTATTGAATCAGATCCTTATCTTCGAGCGAGGGAGGCGAGGGCAGCTTACAGAGCTGGCACCGTTGCAGCAAATGTCCCCAAATTCAACAACAAGCTGTGTACTGCGGGCCTTAATCACTGCTGCTCTTCTGGTCTCTGATTCGTGGATCTGATACAGAAATCCTCCTGGAGGCTTAACTCCGTTGGAGGACACGCATCGGGGTCTGCGTATTTACTGTCGTTACATCAATTATGGGTCTGAACTCGGCAAACACTTACTCCTGCTATCTAATGTCAACAGTGGCACTGGCTTTGCTAAATTCTTGTAGGGATCATCCTGTTTGCCTTAAATATTAGGCGTACTTTGACTCGGTAGCCTGTGTATAGGTTTAAGTAAAAAAAAATTAAAAATGGTGTTCTTTAGTTGCGTAACTTTTAAGTAAACAGAGCTGTAGAAACATCTGTTAGCCTTGATTTTTAATTTACTGTATGATAGCTTGCATCATAATAAATGATGTTGTGTGATTTGGGTGTAATTTTGAATTTGTCAGGAAGCTCACAGCCAAATCACTGAAGTTAATGGTAGTTCTGCAATCAGCTTCACTATGTGTCAAATCGGAGGAACCATTATTGAATTTTCAATGGCTGAATTACTGTGCTGTTTGTATTAAATCTTAATGCCATTTTAGATCGCGGTAATGTTTTCCCTTGGAGGTATGTACGGGATAGGGTTTCTGTTCCTGAATACAAAAACCGAACGGGGTTTCAGTGAAATTGCTTGAGTTCCAATTGTAAAGAGGTTAGACGTATCCCAAAGTAATTTCAAACCTGTCCTAAACAAAAGTATATATTTCCCCTGTTGGATTCAGTGTTACAGTGCAGTCCTTTTTATGAATTTAGGATAATTTAATAGTGCGCTGTAATGGTGTTAATTACCAAAAATAACGTGCTGACGGGGCTGGTCTTTAAGGGGGTGGGGGAAAAAAGTGTTTACATTTCTCTAGGGGTGGGAAAGGAGTGGGAACTGCCCTGTAACTGCGTGTGTTGAGGCAGTCTTGCTTCTACTGACCACTGTGGGATGTGCTGAGAGCATCGTCTTGGACTCCTCAGGGTGGGATGGGAACCAGCAGATGGGTATATTTATACTGTTCTACCTTCTAAAATTGGGGTGGTGGTGGTGGCTTTTTTCTTCTCCCCCAGAGCCTCAAGTCTTTTTAAAGAATCGTGGTGTCCTAAGCTGATTGTCCTGATGCCGTCTCTTGCCATTTCTAATTTTGTATTTTAAAATAATTAAATAAAACAAAACAAACATCATATAAATCTCTTCCCATAAAGCACTCCTGGAGCTGAGACCACCATGCCTTGCTAAGTCAAAACGAGCCTCCTCGCTCTGGCCAGGTGCCTCCCTGTGCTGAATTTCGGTGCTTTGGAGTTACCTGCCAGCTCCCTGGAAAGGAAAGATGACAACAGCCCAAGGTGGAAACACTCAACTCTTGTGCTGAGGGAAGGAGTGAGACTGCGCTCCTCTGCTCACGTCTCTGGCCCTGCTGTGCTAAATCAGCTTGGCCAAGTGCTGTAATAAAAACAAATACCTTGTCCCTCCAAGCCCCAAACCCCAAATTACCTGTTTGGAGGGTGGCTGAGCTTTCTGGTTTGACTGCTTGCTGTAGGGATTGATTTGTGTTTCTCTCATGTGTTTGGAAGAAAACCAGAGACACACAACAAAATGACTAAGTTTGATTGTTCCCATCACTTTTTATGTAGATGATGGCAAGAAAGTCACCCGGCCTGCTTTTTTTTCCATTGATGCCCCAAACACAGTCCAGATGGCATATCTCTTGGCAGGACATCTGAGCCAGCCTCTTTGTGTGTTAAACGCTGCAAACTAGTCTGGGGATTTAAAAGAAAATTTGTAGCTCTTGGTTAAATCAGCATTTCATGGGCATCAACATCTTTTAGAGGAATGCTATTTGAATTTTTATTTGCTCATGATTTCCCATGGCAAATTGCTGGCTGGTAGGTTTTTCTTTTTATTTCTCTCTCAAATTATTGACTTGCCCGGCGTGGTGTCTAGCCCAGCAAAGCCTCTCACCTGCAGGAGAGCACTGGCCCACGGCATCACTGGTGAGCTGTGAGACTTCTCGCATCTCCCTCGTGTGGTCTGCGACAGCAATAGATATAATGGACTCATTTGGATAATTTAGTACTGGCTCAGTGTATCTGGTTTCTCTAGTGACACTCTGACGTTCATGCTTGACTTCCCCACCTCTCAGATAATAAATGGAAGAGGTTTCACCTTGTTGATAGCACTGGCTTTTGGCCCTTTATCTTTCTTAACATTGTGTACTTGAGAAATTAAATTACCTAGTTTCCTGGCTAGCTCCCTAATGAATGCCATTAATTAATATGTTTTTCAAAGGAGGAGGTGATTTTAGTTTTAATCCATGGGAGAATCTCTTGGCCACCCATGAACAGGGTGTTTGCACGCATGGGAGTCAGTTGGTCCCTCTGCAGTTGGCTCTGCCCCGCTACGTCCCGTTGGCTTGTGCACAGGTCTCCGTTCCCCATGGAAATGCCAGCTTCACCTTAGTGTTTCCCATAGCCATCCTTAAAAATCCTCTTTTTGTGCATCTTAGGCTGATGCTGCTACACAGTGCAGTCACCATATGCTCTTAGGTCTTCCTCAAGCCTTTAAGAGAGAAGGCTAAGTTCAGGTGAAACAATTTGCAGACTTCTCCACCTCAAGCATGCCTTTTGGCTTGTAACTTGTTTTACCGCACTTTTCAGGGGACGATCTAGTCCCAGGAGCAGTCAGGTTAATGAAAAGGATGATTATCTCTGCAGGTGATGGACCAAAGTAGAAAAGACGTGCTGCGCATGATGCAGCTAGAAGATGGCTGGAAATGCAGCCTGGTCCTTTGATAGGAATTAGCAGGAGAGTGTGGATCTGATGCGCTCCTTCCCTTTTTTTCCTCTTTAAAGCTCTTCTGCCCAGTGGCATTGTCAGCTCTGTGTACAGATGGATAAGGGGTTGTAAACCCATGCTGGGGAGAGGTGTGAAATGCATGTGCCTTGGAGATCAGGGGTGGCTTTGATGGTTCTTCTGAATGGAGAAAAAGGCCCTGAGCAAGGGATGAAGAATATCAGGGCTAGGGCAGTGGGCGCTGAGATGGTTGCAGTGTCCATCTGTCTCTTTCCATCGGTCTCATCTTGCTAAAGATGGTACTGGGTGATAAGGGGGGAGATTGGGGTGTTGGGGATGTTGGGTTGGGATGGTGGCTGGCCTCCACCACAGACAGTAGGTTCAACAGGACGGTACAGAACGACTTGATATGGGCTTAAATTCCCACTTCTGTGCTTTGGCTGAGTAGGACCTGGTGCTGCAGCTGGTTTCTTGAGCCGTGGGTGCTGGGAGCTGGGCAGGAGTGAGCAAAGTTGTGCTTGGGCTCTGCAGAGAAGCAGCCACAGCAATGCAGGTGGCGGTGACATGCTGCGTGTCACTGGGATAGGAGCAAAGCTCTTGGGTTTGCTTAGATCTGCTCTGGTTCAGGTGATGCTTCAAGCGTCGATTGCTCCCATTGACTTCGGTGTTTCTATTCATGCTTTAAACCTTGCTGTGTTCCATGCCTTGCGAAACTGAACACTTTTTGGTTCTTCACCCTTGCTGCAGTGCTTGAAGATAGCTCCTTTTCTCCTCGTGTCCCTGCCACTTAGCCACTTGTGCTGCTGCCTCTTGTTGTGCTCTGTGGTGTTCTTCATGGGTGGGGAGAGAACCTTTGTGTCCTTTGAAATACTCAAAGCTGATGTGAGTCACAGTCTTTTTAAGAAATGCTGGATTTTGTAGCCTTCTGGCAGAACAGATATGTCAGAAAGTTTCAGGATGCAAGGAGGTAGGTTGATCCCACCTTGGGGAAACTTAAAATAGCTCCTGCACAAGACGATGAAGGAGCCTCACCATCTTAGGGGATGCTCAGCACTTGGTACAGAAGTGGCCAGTGCTCTGAATCCCTCTTCCCACTTTAGGTGGTTGTGCTAATGTATATTATGATCAAAAGGAATAGATGAATTACGGTCTCGGGGCTGAATCTCTCATTCTCTTGGAATCAGCAGGACTTGAGTTGTTAGTCTTTAAGGAAAAAGTCTCTTAAATAAGGAAGCCATGTGCAATACTAGTAATTGTAGCTAATGCCTTAGTTAGGGCTGTCTGCACAGCTGCTTTAAATAGAAGTAAAGTCCTTTAAGTTGTTTAGCTGATAGTCTAGTCCCCTGTGTGTTGGAGTTTATCTATGTACACTTGAAATTCTTGATGTTTGTGGGTTTTACTTTCTTATCACTTTGCTAAAAGGCAGTGGGAGAAGCAGGTGAAAATGCAATAAGCTCCTTTCCCATTTTTCCCATGTTGCAACACTCCCTTCAACAAGGCCTGGATTGCATTCTTCCCAAACCCATGTTGCAGAACTCCTTTGGTGACAGAGTTTGACTTCTCAGCTTTGCATGTGCAAAAACAAAGCTGCAAATAGAGACCTTTTTTTGAGCTTGTATTTGCTGAGTACATGTAGGCTCAGCTTGACTTTCTAAGGACACATCATCACAGCCATAATCACAGCTCAATCTATATTTAATTGTCGCTAATTGATTCTTAGCAGTGCTTAAACCTTGTGACTTATTAAATTAATAAAAAAGAAGAGCACATCTTTCTCCAGCCTTACACGCTTGTTCTTGCAAGGGCTCTGTTTTATACTAGCAGCATTAAGATGCTGTTTCTTCCCAGGCTTGTGGCTTTTAAAACAACTCATGGCTGTGATTAAACCTTAATGGATTACTGCATATATAACTTGCCAGCTGTGGGTATCTGAAGCAGTTCCTAAATGTCTGACAAGAGCCCCAAAATCAGAGGTACCACAGCCCCAGGGAAAAGTAGGTAAGGACATTGCACTCTCACAACACCTCCTTATTTTAATCAGAAGTGTAATCAGGGTAAACAAGCTCTGGAAAATGTTTGGGTGTTGAATCCACACTGAGTTCTGTGCTCCTGCAGCTCCTCTGGCCTCTGAAGGTGGGTAGGGAATGTTCAGCGCCCGCTCGGCCGTGTCCCAGGAGGTGCCAGCAGGGATGCTGCAGGTGGGGTCTGTGCTCTGGTGCTGGCCTTGTGGAGTGGTCACACAAATCCCTAGCTTGACATGGATTTAATACCCCCAGCTTCAACCATCTGTTCTCGTAAGAGCTTGTATATATGGGCTTTTTCCTAGGCAAATGCTGTTGAGAACCCTTGTGCTTTATTCCTATTCGGGCTCGGGGTCTATCAGCGTGTCCCTGCTGATGGATGCCTGCAGCTCCCAGGGACCAAGAACTGCTGCCCCTCTCCTTGCGGGACACTCAGCATCTCCCACTGCATTGTGCATATTTCGAAATATTTCCCTTGGCTAAACCCCATTTTACCAGCAGAGGCCGTCATGCCCATACGCTTGAAGGCAGCGAGCTCCCACTGAAGCCCATGGACATATTAAAACCTTTCCAGCCTGTCTTTTGAGATAGATTGGACCCCGTACCCCAGCATCCCCAGCCGCCTCTCACTGAGCTGTTTGGGCTGATGGGGTTGTAATGCAGGTGCAGGTTTTTTGTTATTTGAGTTAATAAATAAATAAAGAGTAATGAGTAGCCAGCTGGGGCCGGAAGAGGAAGCAAAGCTCTTAGTAGGCACCGTGAGGTCTGATTAAATCTTTAATGACTGGTGCCGCACCACCGGCAAGCGGCTCCCCCGGCGCCTCCTTGGCCCAGCCTGGAGCGGTCTTGTGTGGTTCCTCGTGTACGTGGGAGAGAAATGAAATAGCTCCATTAAAGGAATCCTTTGGTATTTATTTCTGTGGCGTTAAATACAGTTATTTTCTGACGGTGATGGACTATGTATTATAAGTAGGCGGCGTGCTGGGCTGCAGGGACTATTTTCAAGAAGCTATCCAGAGATGGGGGCAGATCCTGCCCTGCTGCCAAGTTTGTGCATAGGAAAAAGCATATGAAATCCTGCAGTACTAAAGCAGAGGCTGAGCCCTTGGGGCTGGCAGATGCCCTGGGCAGAGCATCACATGCTTGAAAGCTCCCTTAAGCTCAGCCACCTGTGGTAATTCAGCTAGAATTCAAGGATTCCCCTTTTTTTTTTTTTTTTTTTTTTTTTCTTTCTGGATTGTACCCCAACTTGAACCCCAGAAGAGCAGTAAGGGAGACAGACTAAACAAGCTGGTTCATAAAACATCTGGAAAACTGCTTCACCTATATCTGACCTATGTCTTGCTCTCTGTCCTTCAGAGACGGTTTCTTTACCCTCATCTCTGTGGGTTATGTTGGTCACCAAAAGAGCATCTAAATGCAAACACCAACTTTTTCTTTAAATTACCCCAGACGGTGCAGTGAGGATGACAGATTTCTCTAAGCATAAGTGCAGAGCAGCGTGTATTAAAAAAAAACCTCTCCTGAAACAAGAGGCTTCGCTGCATCTGCCTTGGGAAGGAGACTAGAACAAATGTTTCTTTGGGATGTATCAACTGGCGCCTGGGTACAGGACATCTGGATTTTATGGTAATAGGTGCAAAATAGGAACCAAATAGAAGAGAATGACCTAAAGAAAAGATGTCTTCATGCCTTGCCTAATATTGACCTAAAAATTATTATTAATAATAATCTCACTATCTCAGCACAAGGACGTAGACCTGCTGGAGCGGGGCCAGAGGAGGCCCCGGAGATGCTGGGAGGGCTGGAGCCCCTCTGCTGGGAGGACAGGCTGAGAGAGCTGGGGGGGTTCAGCCTGGAGAAGAGAAGGCTCCGCGGAGACCTTCCAGCCCCTTCCAGTCCCTCAAGGGGCTCCAGGAAAGCTGGGGAGGGACTCTGGAGCAGGGAGGGGAGCCGTGGGACTAGGGGGAATGGTTTTAAACTGGAAGAGGGGAGATTGAGATGGGATCTGAGGAAGAAATTCTTTGCTGTGAGGGCGGTGAGCCCCTGGCCCAGGTTGCCCAGAGAAGCTGTGGCTGCCCCATCCCTGGAGGGGTTCAAGGCCAGGTTGGATGGGGCTTGGAGCCACCTGGGCTGGTGGGAGGTGTCCCTGCCCAGGGCAGGGGGGTGGGACTCGATAATCTTTAAGGTCCCTTCCAACCCAACTCATTCTGTGATTCTACGATAATTACTACTGCCTAATAGGTAAAAGTCATACTGAGAGGTGCTGTGTCTNTTCCAGTCCCCTCATCATCTTGGTAGCCCTTTGCTGCACCCTCTCCAGCAGTTCCCTGTCCTCCTTGAGCCAGGGAGCCCAGAACTGGACACAGTACTCCAGGTGCAGTCTCACCAAGGCAGAGCAGAGGGGGAGGATGACGTCCCCCCACCTGCTGGCCACACTCTTCTTGATGCACCCCAGGATGCAATAATGTGATAATTCCAGGTTAAGCACTGTACAGGTTTTCGCATCCCAGGAAAAAAATGATTACAGTTGAGATGGAATCCCAAAGAGCCAAATTCTGACCTCTTGTACTCCACCAAATCTGTTATAATTCAAGAATTCACCACGGAGTCACAGTGCTCTGGTGGGTTCTGGCCCAAACCTTTTTGGGAAGGAGGATTTGGGGGAATCTCTTGCTGAATGCAGGGTAAGGATATAAACCCATATAAATACTGTCGACAGTTTTAACTAATGGTTCTCACCAATAGCTTGGTTGCTTTCCTGGTAGTTCTTTATGCACCAATAAACCCCATTGTTCTTCTCCCAGCTGTTATTCACAAAAAGAACAAAAGCGAGCTGGAGCGTTCTCGGCACATTTCTTTTTAATTAAAACAGCAGACGAAGGAAGCGTATGGAGCAACGTTTGAATGAGACGTGGTAAATATCTCTTCTCCCCCATCATTTGAGCTTGTTTGACAGGGGTGATTTATTTCTGGCTTATACCTGAGGTCCTGCTCTGCTGCACCAGGAGAAAGCGAAGCGCGAGGCTAGAGGTAGCTCAGAGGGGTGGTTCTCAACTACTGGAGTGTCCCACTGGTGCTTTTCTGGCCTCAGATCTTTCTTCTTGACGCATGACTTATTAATTGGGGTAGTTCTCAAATGTATCTGAGGCCAACGCATGGTCTCAGCCCTCACTGGGGCTGCACCAGCTTTCTTCCAGAGGTGCCCTCAGCATCCTAAAACTGAGTCTTACAGTGTGGGGGAGGAAAAGGCATTTCTTCTACCCCAACAGCTCTGCTGCCAAAGGTAGGTCACGTGCTATAGGTGTGGGGGTAAGGAGATATTAGGAAAACTATTTTAGGGCTAGAAGGGACCAATCCTGCACCCCAATGACTTGTCCTGGGTAATCGCGATGCTGCCTTTTGGCCTCAGATGTTGATGACGTCAGCATTTTGCTGCACAGAGCTGGAGCCGTTCGGAGCAGCAGCACTCAGGGAACTCGGTCTGATGGAGTGTTTACCTTGTGAAGGCATAACAAAGATATGAGCTCTGCTTTTCTGAGAGGTCCCATGATTTTTCTTTTTCTGAAGGTGCGTTTTTGTCCTGTTACATGGGAATTTTTTTTTATTTTTAAATTTTTT
>VXBH01005784.1:0-33645 GCA_013400035.1 Rynchops niger | reverse complement strand
TTTTTTTTTTTTTTTTTTTTTTTGGTGGGAAGGGCTGGCTTTTCTGCTGCAAAAATCTAAATCCAGCTTTAAGCTGAAATGTTTGTGCCTGTGATTTCTGCTGCTGACTGATGGCTGTACCAGAGAGGGGAGAGGTAACAGTTGTGAACGTAGTGCGCTGCAAAGCAGCATCTGTCTGAGAAAATGTGCTGCATCATCAAATATCTCTGCAGGATTCCCGAGCTCCTCGACACCAGCAGCATCCATGTGTCTCAATGGTTCCCTTTGGATCAGTGTGCCCTTGGTGCTTGCTGAGCCAACCGTCCCCTGCTCGCTCTCAGAAGTGCCATGCAGAGATGTGCTTTTCTGCCGCTTTCCAGAAAATTAAGGCCTAAAAGTAAATGGGATTTCAGGTGTCGTGCAGGTCCCGTGGTGCTGATGTCCCAGGAGTTCGGCAGGTGAGAGCTGTATCATGAGGAAGGACAGTGATTTTTATTTTTTTTTTCTTTATGCTTTTAAGATTTTGGAAAAGCCATTCTTCTGTTTCATCCCAGACTTGTGCTTTAACCTACTTGGAAGCTGTCCCTGAATAATTCCCTTTATGATGCTTAATAGAAAGATTTCCATTCAGCATCAGAAGCCATAAAAATACAGTGCCTTTTAAAAAATTATTACTCACATGAAATTGTTGGAGACTGGTGCCAAAAACCTGCTAAGGAGGGTGGGACAGAGCCTCACCAACCCTGAATCCTCTGGACTTGGTGCTCCCCATCTGCTCCATGGGGCAATGCCGCTGCCATCCCTGGAGACATTCCACGTCAGGTTGGACGGGGCTCTGAGCAGCCTGGTTGAGTTGAAGATGTCCCTGCCCGTGGCAGGGGGGTTGGACTAGATGACCTTTAAAGGTCCCTTCCAACCCAAACTATTCTATGATCTGTTCCTTGTGTTCCTGATAACCCACCACTGATGCCATCCTCCCCTGCCAGGCTGGCTGCTGGAAACCCCCAAATTTACCTGGGAAGAGTTTTAGATTATGTGCATTAAGGACTTAGCACGGCTGAACCCTCTGAGGTACCACACAATACTTAGAGTATCATTAACTTGGGCAGCACACCATCAAGCAAATCGCACTTAATTCATCATTCGAAGAAGCTGTGGGCTGAGTTATCCCTCAGGCAGGGCGGGTGGTAGCAAGAGGCTCTGTATCATCATCCTACCACCCTGCCATAAATTCAGCTCTCGCTTCTTCCATTAGTGTGATTTAGTGCCAGGCTGACTGCCCTGCTTGGTTTACATACGCTTGAGTTACACCAGAGAAACTCGTTATGGTTTTCCATATCGCAATTTTTAATTAAACTTCATTTTCTATGGCAAAACCCATAACAGCACCTTTGAGTAAGAAGGAACCATTTTTCTTCTTTTTCTCTTCCCGTCCGCAGTGCTACTTTAAATCATCTGCTCCTGACCGCAGCTGAGATTGACCTGGTTTCGTGGTGCTTGTCCTTCCCTTGCCTGCCGGAGCCTCTGCAGGGCTGTGTGCCCACCCAGGCTCAACAGCTGGGGTTGTACGCATATGCCATTGTGGTGTTTGGACCACGACTGTGCTGGTGGCTCAGGTGGGAAGAGAAAGGTTGAAGGACCCTCAGTCCCGTCCTATGTCCCACTGGCATATCTACCTCAGGGCATGGGAATTAAACCCCTGTTGCATGTACTAGATGCTAGGTGAGCCCCATGCTGACATCCCTGGGCACAGGTGGGGTGCTGGGCATGCTTCATGCTGTGGTGTCCTTCCAACCACGATGTTACATATTTATTTTTCCCATCCTCCACCTACCTCACCTCAGTATTTGCCCATGAGAGCTGCCTGATGGGTGTATTTGTGCTTGTGCTCAGTTATTAATATAAGTTTTACTTCTGTTTGGTTGGCTAAGATGGGCTGTTATAAAGGCACCTTGCGTAAACCGTGTTCAGTATCATCTTCTGACTGTTGTATTTATTTATTGAGCATTGATTTTTCATTTGATTTAAAGTGCAGCACAAAAATTGGGGGACGGAGAAGCTGGATGCAGGAATGTGTTGCTGATGCTGAAGGTCTCCAGGCAGAGATCCCAGAGGTGTTTGCTTCTCTGGTCACTGGCTTGGCTGGTCAAAAAAAAAAAAATCCATGTAAAGTTGAGA
The DNA here is from genome assembly GCA_013400035.1 of Rynchops niger. NCBI lineage: Eukaryota > Metazoa > Chordata > Aves > Charadriiformes > Laridae > Rynchops > Rynchops niger. The sequence continues at coordinate 31,488 of VXBH01005784.1, read as the reverse complement.
CCTTTGTTATCAGTAAGGTGATCCTGACACCATGAATAATGGAGAGGAAATGCAGACCAGTGCGATATGGTTGCTTGGTGGGTCTCCTTTTTCACCTGCCCACCTGTCTTATAACCACATGACTTGATAGCACTAAGTAATTTTTCATGAGGCTTCTGAAACTGGTACATGTTATGAGGAGGAGAAATGCTTCTGTTTTATCCTGTCTTGAGCTGGCATGTGAAGGACAGGAAGCGACTTGACCATGTGCCCTCATCCGACCAATTTTCCAGGGAGCTAGAACCTTGATTGGCATGTCCTGATACTGTAGACCCAGATTGTCAACTGACCCTGAGCGGAGGCTGAGGTGGCACTGAAAAAAAGAGAAAGTTCTCAGCACGGACCAATGAATAAATAATAATAACGAAAAGGAGAAAGCCCAAAGACCAGGAGAGACAGAAGAGAGAGGAAGGTGCCTCAGTCAAGGAGGTGAAGGAAGAGTCAGAAGGAGGTGAGCTGTTGGCACACGTGGGCTGGGAAGGACAAGGGACTCCAGGACATACCTACACTGAGCTGGTGGGGAGGAAGGACACTGTGAAACGAGGTGAGCCTTAGGCGGGCAGAGGAGGACTAAAGGACTTCAGCACTCGGTGAAGGATCCAGGGTTGGTGTCAGAAGTCAGATTAAGGCAATCAGCGTGTTGTTAAAAGTGTAGGGGTGAAAAACAATGACATGAAAGAAAAGACGAAAAAGAACAAAGTAGAAGAGGAGGAGGAGGAAGAGGAAGAGGAGGTAGTGGAAGAGGTAGTTGAAGAGGTAGCTGAGGAAGATGGGGAAGATGAAAGCCAGAAGAAAAAGAGCAAAAAGAAATCAAAGTCCAAGGACTCAGACAATGATGGAGACGTAAAGAAAAAGAAAAAAAAGCGAAGAGAGTATAGCAGTGAGGATGAGGACGACTATGAGCGCAGAAAAAAAAAGAAAAAAAAAGGCAAAAAAGGCAAAGAAAAGAAGAAGAAGAAAGGTGACAAGTCCAAGAAAGGAAAGACAGATGATAATTTTTTGGAGATGTACGAACAGGAGCTTCGGGACTATCATTCGGACTCCTCCAATGCGACAGAAGATGAGTACAACAAAAAAAAAGGTCAGCTCCATCGTTTCTCATCTCCCCTCCTGAGCAGGCAGTTACGCTGCCGGCGCTGCGCATGCCCATCTGGGGACCCTTCCTGGGGGTGTAGGCACTTTGTCTTTCCTATGTGGGGCATATTTCTAATTAAATAAGGATTTTTACTATGTGAGGTGGCACTGACAGATTGCATCTGTACGAGCTTTCCAGTTTATGAAGTCGCTTTGCCATGTGCATGGTTCTGCTGTCATTACATTCTCCTAATTAATATCTGCGTTGTGGTGCTGTTCAGAAGCTGCAGTCAGCAGGCTCCCCTTGCTGTAAGCAGGATACTCATCAAAGATGCACGGTCCTGCTCAAGCATAGGCAGCAGGAAGGTGCCGGTGGCTTCAGCAATCGGATGGGCAGGCAGTGGACTGTCTAGGATTGGTGTAGAAGCAGGAGGTCCAGCACACCACCTCTCTCTGGCTCTTGTAAGTAATCAAATAGAGCCGGGGAAATATTGCTAGCCATCTCTAAACTTAATACTGTGTCGGTACAATAAATAGTCCGCTCTCTCTGTTTGCACAGGGTACTTTATTTCAAAGCATTGTGAGTCGCGCAGTGACTTAAAGTCTTAGGTGGTTTCATTAGAAGAGCATGGTCTGGAGAATGATTGCAGCCATCAGCCTGGCAACATCTAGACAGCTTGTGGAAAAAGGTTGTACTTTAGCATTTATCTGCTAGTTGTCCCCCCACCTCCCCAGCAAACGTGCCGTGCTGTGGCAGAGACGTGAGGAAACTGCAAGGCGAACAGCAGAGACCCATGGTGTAGCTCCATGACTGAAAGAAAAAGCCCTCGCTAGGTAGGAGGATGATCCCAAGCACAGCGAGGTTATCTCCTTATCAGAGGGGTGGGCAGCAAAGAGGCAATGGACCACCGAGGTGCGACATCAGCTGCCTGTTACCTGTGAAACTGGGTCTTGTCGTGACTGGGGTAAGACACAACCTCTCAGCACTGTGGTTTCCCCATTGGTTGATTAGAGTAATAACATGTCTTGCATGTGACAATTTGGAGAACTGAGTGTGCCTAAGGAACCTTGTAAAGCATCTCATGCTTGCGGTGTGGTTATAGGTTAACTACAACTGATGCCTTCTGTAATGGTGCCAATATGGCTGTACTGGGAGAAGAAAAATGATCCAACTGCTCTGCAGGAGAAGCGGGTCCCTCCCATATACACTGTATTTAGACCATGCACAAAACCCACTTCATTTGTGGTGGCCCTTCTGGAGGAGGGAGGTTATCACCCCCTATACTACATTTTTTTCTTATAGTAGAGGAATAATAACTGTTGCACTTTTAAAGAGAGAATTTCCAGCAAACATTTATAATAATCTCTACATGGTCTTCTGCTTAATTTCTCAAGAGTTTCTGCAAGAGAAGGTACTAGCTTGTGGTTGAAACACTGGGGAATGAATTAAGCCAGGACTTGATTCTTATAGTCCCTATCAGAAATGGGAAAACTGGGGTCCAAAACTCGCAATGCTTACTATCGTGATAGCACCAGAACCTCTAAGAAACCTGTCATGTGGCTGAAAGTCCCCAGGGCAAAACACTGGTTGTTCCCTTAGATCATGGATTCTCCTCTTTGATCTGTGGCTCAGTATTTTGCACCCTCAATTTCCATATATTTATGGAAGTGAGTGTACACGTATGTGAGAGAAGAAATGGTGTGCAAGAGAGAAGAGAAGGATGTGAGGCAGGATGCATGCAACCAATGAGCCACAGAGGTTTTCCACCAGTGAAAAGCTCTTACTGGGCCATTTGGCATCAAAAAGCAGAAGCTCAGGAGAAAACCCTGACTGCCGTATCCTCTCACTTGAGTTTCAGCTCTTCCCTCTCCATCCACTGCACTCTTTGTATTTTGATTCAAAACAGTAGACTTTTTGTGTGTGTGTGTAACTTAGTTGGAGGCCACTGCTGTTTTTATTCCAAAGGACCATTGAGTGAAGGGACTGTTGTTGGTCAGGCTTTTGAGAAACGCGTGACCTCTGCAAAAAGCCTCCCAGAAGCATTGGGCATGTCAGCTGCCTTCGGTACTGGTGAATGTTCAGTAGAGAGATATTTCAGTCCGCAAGATGTGATTCCTCTTGCTGTAAAAAGAAAGGAGAGCCCTTGTAAATGTTTTATGAGCAGGGACCTGATGGTGCCTGTGTCATCTGATGTCCTCTTTATCTTATTGTATTAGCAAACAGGAGAAGGGATCCCCGCCCCCCCCCATTCGATCGATGACTGAAGAACAAGGCAAACCCGGCTCCTGGGGACAGGAAAACAAAAGATATCAAGTGACTGGGTGATAGGGTATCTGAGAAAATTATAGCAGAGATAGCAGGCATTTTTAACTAAATTGCAGCTGTTGTCCATTCCTGTGATCCTGGTGTTAACAAGATTAGTTATTTATTAATAAGTATTTGCAAAGTTACTTCTACAGTACAGTACGGAAGGCTCTGGGGAGAACTTATTGCAGCTGTCCAATACTTAAAGGGGGCTTATAAGAAAGGCAGAGAAAGACTTTTTACCAAGGCCTGTAGTGACGTGACAAGGGCAACGGTTTTAAACCGCAAGACAGTAGGTTTAGACTGGATACAAGGAGGAAAATTTTTATGATGCGGGTGGTGAGCCCCTGGCCCAGGTTGCCCAGAGAAGCTGGGGCTGCCCCATCCCTGGAGGGGTTCAAGGCCAGGTTGGACGGGGCTTGAAGCAACCTGGTTTGGTGGGAGGTGTCCCTGCCCAGGGCAGGGGGGCTGGAACTAGATGGTCTTCAAGGTCCCTTCCAACCTGGCGTGGTTATTTATCAAGTGTGGCACAGTTACTTATCCTCCTGCTCAGGTCTAGGGTCAGAGAATCAGGAAGGAAGGGACCAAGAGTAACTATATGTTTTCTGGGTTTCTTGTGCCAAAGCCATGGATATCTCTGGGTTGGTAGAAAGAAAGAAAATGTTACTTTCCCCAAATTTGCTTTTATGCCATTAATGGAGGCTTCCCTCTGGCCAAGTTGATAGCTGCTGGCTTAGTGACTCCAGCCCCCCAACACCCAGGGGCTGTGGGAGATGGTGTCCCTCCTACATCACAGTAAAGTGCTGCTGGCTCAGCAGATATTGGGGTATCCCTCTTTGCATAGCTGTAGTTCACCAAAAGGTGTATCTCATTTCAGAAATAAACAGTCTTTTGGGGGTCCTATTGATGATAAAAACGTCTTTTTAAATTTCTCCCCTCTTTTTTTTCCTCCCAAGTTTCAGATCTGGATATTAAGAAGCGGGTATCTTTCCTTTAAAGAGAAGCAAATCCTGTAGTAGGTTTTTCTTGTCTCTTGGAAGTTTTACTGTAGCATGTAGTCACACGTGCTGCACTATACTCAGGTGCTTGTCATCTCCAGGGCCAGGATTCCCAGGATATTTTGTAGAGGATGAAGGATAAGGTACTTCCATACATGCAGTCTCTTAAACAGCAGGTGTGCGTGAAGTAAATGGCTGGGAAAGCTTGATGATCATCAAGATCATCAAGATGATCACTCATGATCATCAAGACACTGTAAATATCCATGGAGAACATACACTCCCATGCAAGGCAGCAAAGCTTGGATTAGCTCCCAGGAGATGCAGTACTTTGAGGCTGCAGTCATCTTTTCCAGGGACATACGCCGAGTACTTTGTATGAAACCGCTGGTTTATCCATATTGAACAACGGGTGACGGTGCACTTCAGTGATCTCAGCAGTGCTGACAATTGTAAAATGAAGAAAGTTACTCAAGAAATGCATGGTTTTTGTTAACACATTGTCTCAAATGGTGATGGGAGGGGTGGAATCTCCACTGTTGATTTGTAAATAGGTATACAAGCCACTCGTTTCTTTTGATGTGCACCATCCGTTTGATTGTGCTATGTTTATCATGTTCCTTTAGTGACTGCAGCAAAGGGTTACACAGAAAAAGCATTCAGGACATGCTGAGTTTATGGCTAAATTCTGTTTAATGTAATTTAGCAGCAGAATGGAGCAGGAGAGCAAGTGCTGTGTGGTCACCAGCTCTCCTCCTGTGCTATATACAGAACTGGAGAGATGTATCACATACTTTTATGATAGATGATCATCAGTTGCAAATCACCTCGTCTTAGCCCTGTTCCTACCGATCTTCCCGAACCAAGGCTTTGATTAATATTCCAGATCAGAAGTAACAAGGACTTCTCTTTGGAAGAAAGATTTTTTTTCTCCTTACTGCTAAAATGAGCTTTGGTTTTAAGCTTAAAACATTCAGGGAAGAGATTTGTACCAGTGGCAATTTTAGGTCTTGTGATCCAGAGGGACGTGCAAAACACGCTATCAAGAGAAGATGGTGCTGCACCTGCCTTGGAGATGTGGATCGCACCATAGTGCAATTTTCTGTAGTTACAAATGACCAATGAAATAAGAATTTTGAGAACTTTAGATCACTTTTAGAGTTTGTTAGATGAGTGTATACAGGAACTATTAGCTTGAGTGATTGAACAAGCCAACACTAAACTAATTGTGATCTCAAAGTGTTAATTAAGTTGCAGGAGCACTTGCTAATATTTTTACTTAGGCACTGAAAAACCTTTGGGCCTGGCTATTAGACACCGCTCACTACACACCTGTGTAGTCCCATTGGAGAGTTAAAGTTGCCTGGAGGTGTCCTCCTGAAACGAGTTCTTACAAATTGGAAATGAGTAGTCAAAATGCTGTGGGTTGGGCTTTACAAGGAATCACAGCAGCTCTTCATCTTTGACCTCCGTAGTTGGCCATCGACCAACTATGACCTATGACCATCAACTATATGACCAACTATACCTGGCCATCATCCTATGATCCTATGACCAGCAGCAGAGCTGCCGCTAGTCATCGGTACGGAAAATTGGTACTGTAAAGCAGATGAGTGCAAATAAACCTTTCGGAGCAAGCCCTAGCTGGGATCGGAAGGTTTAGGCCCTTGCAGGTGTCTCCTTTCATTTGCAGGTGTGTGCTGAGCCAAGTTCAGGCACGGGGCAGGGGGCTGTTGTGTATCTTCCACCTCTCCCTCTGCCCGGGCAGGACCCAGCAGCCCCAAGCATTGGAAGAATCTATCCTTGTTAGGCACACACGATCCATTTGGAATGGCTCAGCCCAGCTGGCAGCACCAAAACCAGCATCGAGGAACAGCTGTAGGCACCAGGCTGCCGACCCACACTGTGGCTGATGCCCACACCCGTAAGGACCGCGGTTTTCCAGCATTGCTGCTCTCCTCACACCCAAAATACTTAAATCTGAATGGGATGGAAAGTTCAGTTTTAGATCCTTAATTTCCTGTGGCTACTTTTTAGACTGAATGTTGGGTTCTGGACTTGAACAGAAAATATCTGAGAGTTCCCGAAGAGAATCCGTACAAGATCTTGCTGAGTAGCAGATGTTAAATGCAGATCAATATATTCAGTTCTGTATGTGTTCCCCCCTATCCATGTGTCCCATCAGCCTGGATTTAATGTTCTGTAGCATCCAAGGCATAGGGCAAAGTGTCCTTTCTGAAGAAGGTGACCTTTAGAGGATGCAGGACTCAAACTTGATCATAGTGGAATGGTTCAAGAAGACTTGGTGGTTTTTACTTTTTCTTTTCATAGAATCATAGAATCACCTAGGTTGGAAGGGATCTTTAAGACCATCGAGTCCAATCATCAACCTAACTCTGACAAAAACCATCACTAAACCATATCTCTAAGCACTATGTCTACCTGTCTTTTAAATACATACAGGGATGGTGCCTCAAACACTTCCCTAGGCAGCCTGTTCCAATGTTAAGAACCCTTTCAGTGTAAAAAATTTTTACTTTTACAATGTTTTTGAAGTCTTAAGGCACTAATTGTGATTCCTAAGTTTTTTTCAGAAAATCCATACTGTGCCTGTGTAGTTTTTTCATTCTCTGGTTGCAGAAAGAAGACTGAGGAACTGCTTTTGTTCCCAGATACAGCAGTCCCCTCCACTGGTGCATCAAATTCCGGGATTGCACTGGTAATTTAAGCATCATGAGTTTTGTTCCCATTATACTTTGTTAAATAAACAACTCCCAGGGTCTCCGTGAAGCTGTTTATCACCATGTCCCTGGGTATTTGGACAAGTATCTGAATACTGTGCCTCTAAGCAGCAGGATTGCTGGATGGAAAGCCTGGGCATAAAACTGTACCGAGCTACAAGGGACTAAGCACAGACAGGGAACCGGGGAAAGTCCGATTTTTATTCCAGCTTGAGTCAATCCCCTGCACAGCCTCAGGTGGGGCGGTTTATCTGTCTGAGCCCCAGGAAAGCAGAGAGTCCCGGTGAGGTTGGTGTTGAGAACATCTGACCGCTGTTGGCACGCTATGATGTACTGGTGGTTTCTGTGTCAGCTGTTGAGGATGTGACCAGGACATGACTTCCAGATTCACAAGATATTTTTTTTGTCCGGTTATGGTCTCCTCTTGGCTCACTATTGCCACCCCAACACATAGTTGTTTATTCTCAGTGCCTTGTGGGCACAGATGTTTCCCCAGGCATTGTCCAGAGGAGCTTTTCTTCTGCCTTTGGTTTTTCTTCCTTGCTGGACACTGCTCTGCAACACAATGTCACAAACACCTGAGTGGCAACACTTAAAAAGCAAGCAGCCCGAAAACAATAGCTGTGGGTTTTGTTGATGGATTTATGTGCATTGCAAGACTCGCTGGACACATATCACAAAGCAGTTGTCCATCGTTGCTGTAACTGGATGTGGCTGTCTAAAAACTCTTGGTCTTTCTGGCACTTCACCCCCTGATGTTCAGATCTACTGTATTTTTACACATCAGTTTGGTGTCCTCCATTTTATAGACGTCTGTATCACGGTAGTAACTCTATCAGACTTGCTCTATGATCTGCAAGTCTTAATCACGAGATATTTGCAAAGAAGGAAGAAGTAGGAGGTGGGAAGGTCATAGTTTGTATCCGTTCATACTTGGGTATTTTGTGGCTTTTTTTTTTTTTTAAAATCCTTTCTAAGGTGCTGCTTGGATAGTAATAGCTGCCTGTTGTGAATGTTTACGTCATCGTGTTATGATTGATTCATAATGACATCTAACAATGTGCGTGTATATATAGGTAACACACGTAACTTGTATTTATAACGAGCTTCTGACAGGTATCAGTCCCTGCTCATGCCAAGCATTGGCCTGAAGCGTGGCTGGAAATCACGTCTTGGTTCCTCAGCTGAGAGCTGCCAAGGGCGCAGTGTCACCCTCCGATGTGCCAGCCATGGGATGACTGCCCCTGCTCGTGGCATCATCCCGTCCTCTCCTGTGGTGGCTTTGCCAGCTGTTGCCTTGGTGGCTTTGCCAGCCACTGGCTCCTGAACATGGTCCTGTTGGATTCACTGCCTCAGGCCAGGCGGTATTGAAACATGTCCTTGTCGGTGTGTTTTTCTCTGCAAAAACAACTCAGCTGTTCCCTGGGGAGAAATGTTGTGCCTTGCTCAGGTGAGGGAGCATCCTGCATCCAACAGTTGCAATGCCGCCGGGCCGAGGCTGCTAGGGGGGATGGGAGGGTCAGCAAAAAAATGATCTTTGAAATTGCTCTTCCTGCTACCTGGGTGCTGGGTGTCAGAGCAGGCAGTGAGAGCATCCCTCCTTGGTCTCGGTTGTCCTGCTGCCTAGACAACTAGAGGAAAGTGGGGCTCTTGTTTGAACCTGGGGACACGATAGACAGCAGGGAATTGCTTTCAGTTGCGTTCTGCAGACAGTTTGCTGCACCACAGACTGCAGGTAAAATCAATATCGTATTTTACCCAGGCTGCATTACACGCTTCCCATTGGACAGCAGTGTCTAATGTTCTTGTCCACAGTTGTGACTCAGAGACACCCCCGTGTCCTGGCAGGCCCTCCTTGTCTCCAGAAGACAATGAAAGAAATGGAACAGGTTTTTCTCACAAATGTTTCCCTTCCCTGAGGCAGTGTTTTCCTCCAGCGCAATTTAAACTTGAATAACAAAGCCATCGATTGCTGAGCTAATTCTACTTTGCTGTTCCAGCAAAGAACTGAGACGTTTTTCCTGGTGGTGTTAAGGCAAAAGCACTTTTAAGTGATAGCCGGAGCACCAGATGAATCGAGTTTGGCTTCCTACGGTGTGTGAGAATGAAATGTTGATTTTGCAATAGCTGATGTAGTAAAACAAACTCCAAACCTCAATTACTCTGCCTGTGGGAACAGACGGGACAGTATTCAGCTTTGGAGTTATATTTTCAGAGATAAATGACATTTCAGTTAAAGATGATGCTATCTGTGTCTACTAGTGGTAAGTTTGCAGGAAACTTCCCTAATTCATGTCCATGAAGTGTCTCAGAGTCCAAGATACTACTAATTCTGCAATTCTTTATATAATCTATGAATAACAGAATGTATAGCAGTGTGCAGAGAGTCCAAATATTCATGGGAAAAAAATCCCTCTCTTTTGCTTTGAATAATTAATTTGGCATCCATGCTGGATTCAAAAGCTGCTTTCGCTAAAGCATATGAAGAGCAAGCAATCTCTCATAGTGTGTGAGGCCCAGATCTGTTTGCAGTTTTGCCAATATGAATCCCAAGTCATTGTGCTCAAGCCAATGGAGTTAGTCCGGATTTGCCCCAGAGTGAATGAGAAAAGAATTTGACTCATTTTGTGTGTGAAAAAAGATTATTACTCAAATTGTGGCTTGATAAAAACAACCAAGTGCTGATTTTAAAGGCCTGTGGGTAAAGGATGGTCCTGATAAAACTGTAACCATAGTAAGTATTTAACTGACGTGTTCATGTGCATAGAACATCGTTTAAGCAAACATAACCTGTAACAGTCAGCACAGACCCTTAAAAACTTCCAAGTATTTTGCATCAATGTCAAGGTACTCTTCAGGTGCTCCAAGACAAACATATGCTGAAGTGCTTCAGTAGGAGCCAGAGTGATTAGTGCTTTGCATGAATCAACGTTAAGTGAATATTGAGAATAATCAGTGAATTCCCAACTGGGAATACGGTGAAGTGCAAACAACCATTACCACTGCCGAGGTAAATACATCCTGATAAACCGATGCATCCGAAGGTAGCTCTGATAGACAGCTTCAAAGCAGTGTGTGTTGGTTCGGGTTTATATTCAAGATCCAGATGGCATCTTGCCCGTTTCTTCTACTGCCTTGGTCTAGGAGGGTTTAGTTCTTGCCCACCTTGTGCATGGAACCTGGAGGTACAGGTTTGCAGATCTCTTTGAGGAAGCCTGTGGCGCTGAGGGAGATAAGGTTTGCCATGGGTGCAGTGTTGGTACGTGGTAGATCAGCTCAGAGAGATGTAAATCCTCCCCCTCTACTCTGCCCTGGTGAGGCCACAGCTGGACTACTGGGTATGGTTCTGGGCTTCCCAGTTCAAGAAAGACAAGGAAGTGCTGGAGATTGTCCAGTAGAGGACTATGAAGATGATCCAGGGACTAGAGCATCTCCCTGATGAGGAAAGGCTGAGAGCCCTGGGGTTGGTCAGCCTGGAGAAGAGAAGACAGAGGGGATCTCATCAATGCTGATCAGTATCTAAAGGGCAGGTGTCAAGAGGATGGGGCCAGACTCTTCTCAGTGATGCCCAGTGACAGCAGAAGGGGCAACGGGCACAAACTAGAACACAGAAAATTCCATCTGAACATGAGGAACAACTTCTTTCCTTTGAGGGTGGCAGAGCCTTGGAAGAGGCTGCCCGGAGAGGCTGTGGAGTCTCCTTCTCTGGAGACATTCCAAACCCTCCTGGACGCGTTCCTGTCCAAACTCTTTTGGCAGGGGCATTGGACTAGATGATCCCTGAAGGTCCCTTCCAACCCCTGCCAGTCTGTGATTCTGTGTAAAAGGCAGAGATACTGGAGGGTGTCAGTGCACTGCAGGCTGCATCCAAGACACCAGTGCTTCTGTCCAAACTGGGAAGTTTTGTGCCTGTAGACACTTTGTGACTTTCACCTGCTCTGTTTCACCCCTATCCATGGCTCAGCTCTTGTTTCTGCTTTCCCTCTTCCTTACGCAAACTCTCTGATGACTCCTCACCAGCTTTGCTGTGTTATTCCACTTGTTTAATCACTCTTGTGGCATAACTCTTAATTTTTTTTCTACCAAGGGCCACTCTTGCTAGAAAACAATGTGACCTGAAGGGATCTGCAGCCACTGCCATAATTGGTGCTAAGCAGTCCCATGTCATTGGAGTCAGAAAAAGCTGAATTTATCAGCCAAAGCACTCTTCTGCCCTGAAGGAGCATCCTTGTGGAGCTAAGGGAATTTTGCATGCTCTTAGCTAGAGGATTGTTGGTCTTTAGCTAGACTTGTCAGTCTTTACAGCTTTACAATCATTTTAGCGACCATTTTGAAGTGAGTGTTTCTCTACTCTGGCCGTTGAATGGATGGGTTTATAGTATCAGCTCTTCCTGCAAGACATAGAAATGGATGTAAGTTCTTCCAGCGATACTTCAATGTAACCTGATACTGATTTTGCTGTGTCTTGTGCTTGAAATGACCATTTTGGATTGATTATTTTCAGCAAAGAAACTCGTGTCTATTATTTGCTTTATTGAGCTTATTGCCCATGAAAAGCAGTAATAGGTTTGCAGTCCACAGCAAATCAGTTCTGTTTAGCTTGCAGAAACTTTCCCCGGTTTCCGAAGTCTTCATGCCAGATAGCTGAACAGTGGAGTCAGCTGAAGATTCAATATCTACCAGATGAGATAAGTGAACAAAATTCCACTTGATTGAGACAATACTTGGAACAAAAGAGTCTGTATCAGTGGCTGTATTAAAAGCTTTACATTGACTCTGCCTAGCCCATTGGGAGAAAAGGAGGATTTGGAGACTGGCCTGAAAGTCAAGCGTTCCTATATTAACACTGTAGATTACTGTAGCCTGGCCATGTTCTCGGCACACAGAATAGACTTACCTTGACCTCGAGGGTGAGATTGTTTGCCAATTAAAAGCACTTAAATGCAGGTGTCTTCTTGTGAGCAGTGGCCCATGCAGCATGCCTATGTTCAAGCTGGGATCCTGTACTCTACCTTTTACTTTCATGACCTTTTTGGGGCTCCTGTACTCATGGTGTGTGATTAACTCAGCCAACACTGGTAGGAAAAGCATAAAGGAGTAGCAGAGATGGGCAGCAGCATCTTAACACTGGCTCAATGACTGAGAAGTAGCTTAGGTGAAGAGACATGGACTTTTGGGGCACCCTGTCCGTATTTGGAGGAAGGCGGATGACCAGTGCCAATATTTGACAAGGGGCAGGGGAATGTCATGGTTTACACCTTAGGTTTGACCAAAAAGGAAATAAGGATATGGTGGGTATGAAGCCATCCACTCATGGAGAGGCTAAGAGATACCTGCCAAAGCACGTCTTGATGTACTCAAGTTACTTCAAGTGGTGCCAGGGGAGGTTTAGATTGGATACTAGGAAAAAATTCTTCACCGAAAGGGTTATCAAGCATTGGAAGAGGCTGCCCATGTCAGTGGTTGAGTCATCATCCCTGGAGTGTTTAAAAGATGGTAGATGTGGTGCTGAGGGAGATGATTTAGTGATGGACATGGCAGCGCTAGGTTAATGGTTGGACTTGATCTCAGAGGTCTTTTACAACCTAAATGATTCTGTGATTCTATTCTATGATTCTTTGTGTAAGATCAGCAGGAATGAATATAAGGCGTTGTTTTTCACACTATGGAAGCTGAAATTTATTGCAAAGCTCTGAAGAAAGTTCTTGTTTCAAGTCCTGCTGACTAAGATGGGAAAACCAGAAACTCTTGAGGTTAGCAGCTGGTAAAACAATGTAGTGTCTGTTTGGAACTGGTCTCTCAACTGACTCAGTGGAGGAAATGTCAGTGGAGTTGAACCAGTCCTCCCAATCTCCACGTCGAGAGCAGATCTCTTTGAGGAGCTTAAAGGTTCCCAGTATGCCTCTCGCTGATGTCAGAAAGCTAAAAGCAAAGCCACATACATACTCACATCTCATAAATTAGTAAGGGAAGAGGAAGACTGTGGATGCACTTGGAAACTTCAAGGGTAACCATAAAATCCCTGCAGATGGTCTCCTTATTTGCATTCAGTGATTGCTTCCATTGAGGAGGAGTCTAAATAGTAAGATACAGACAAATCTGGAGTGATATACCAAAACCTCACTCTATCCTGAAAAAAACTTGCTATAATTTGTATTTAGCTGTTGGACCAAGCAACAGCCCTGAAAGAAATCTTGAACTGACTATGTGCATCAGTGTCAAAGGATGGGAAAAGAGCAGCCTTTGAACTTCATTAGTTTGCAAAGAAATATTGCAGTTTTGTTGGCTTTTTTTCTTCTTTTTTTTAAACCCTTCAATATGACAATATAAACTGGATGGATTTTTTTTTTTTTAACTTTGCCTGGTGACAAGCATATATTCCTTACGAGACTGATGCAGGTGGAGGATAAGAAAAGTGAATAAACAGCTGGCCAAACTTATTTACGCACTGCTCCTGTTAAATGAATTGGGAGATTCTGTAGAATTTGGGCAGATATTTTCCAACAGTGGAGGGGTTTTAAGGGCTGGCACCTTTGCACCATAGAGGTAAATCTTTGGTGAATACTACTGCCCACAATCCTGAGAATATTCACAGCAGTGATGGAGGTGAAGCCTCAGCAGGTAATTCAGGCCTCTCGAGTGATAGACAGGGAAACATGGGGACTCAAAACGCGGAGAAGATTGGAAATCCCATGAGACCATCCAGAAAAAAAGGAACTTTGTGGGAAGGGAAGACCTAACTTGCATGATGAAACAGATGGAATACTTGAGATATTTAACTTCTGTCTTTTCTTAATCTTCACCTTCACAGCTGCATCACTGAAGTGGCAAAATTTATCTTTCTAGCCCAGATTCCACCAAATTCCAGCCCAGATTCCAGAAGTGTGACTTCCACAGAAATCCAATTTCAAGCTTTTCAGCTAATTCAGCTTTATTGTCTCAAATCATAAAGTACAAGATGTTTACGCTTGGGATTTGCTAAGGTTGGACATGTTCTCTCAAAGCCAGAATATCCAATTATTCAGAAGCAGACTCCTGGCATGGTTAAGAAATGCATTAGTCTACAGTTCTTGTCGTCTTATATCATGGACCCTGTTCCCAGCAAAGAGGCTTGGGGTACAAAATGAAAATGGTGCTAACTGCAGCGTATGCTCAGTAACGACCTGTGCTACTCGGGCAAGGCTCAGCACATCTGTCCTGGTAAAAACTGCTCATCCATGTGCTCCGTGCTCACTCCAGTGTGTGTAAGGTGAATTTAGGGTTGTGAACCTGATGTACAAATTTGTACACGTTCATGGCTTGTGTTTTCTTGCAACTGTGAGACTCCCATTGCGGGAATTAGCGAAGCGTTTTGATTTTTAAGTTGGGGGGGGAGTATTGTGGCTTTTTGATGGTGTTGTCTTAGGCACTTAATTTCCTTGTATCCCATCATCTCATTTGTTAGGAATGGGAAAGTGAAAGTAGATCGGGCTGACTTCCACCTTCTGTGAGGAAATTAAGGTTAGATGTATAGATGAGGGGGTGTCAATGCCCAGAGAGGTGCAGCAGACCGGTTCAGGAATGGGTTTCACTTGATGTAACGTGGGTGGATGTAACATGACAGATTCTGCCTGCCACACGTAACTTATTAGTCCTAGCACTTCTCTAACAGTAAAAAGAAAAAAAACCCACATACTAGAAAACCTGGGAACTTATGGATTGTTGTGATGGCTCTTTTTTTCCCTCTTTTTTCATGGGGAAAATGTCTTCCGCCACCTGCCTGCCAGCAAGAAGCAGGGCACAACTTGACCTCACCCCCTGAAAGGAGGAACAGGGCCAAATTTTCCTGAGCTTCTGTGGGGAGAGGCGGGACGGTGCATTAAAGGACCTCATATCCAATGAAAGCTTGGAGAGGGATGCTCAGCTGTAACTGCCAATTTAGAGCATTAATTCTGAGAAATCATGTACTTAGCAGTCAGGCTGGGCAAGATGAAATGATGAAAGTTTAACCTTTCCTCCAGCTTATAGGTCTGAGACTGAAATATTGTCACTAGCTGATGATCATTGTGTAGTCTAAAGCCAAAAGGGGCCATCAGGATGCTTGGTGTGGCCACAGGCAGTGCCTGTAGGATGCTCTGACAGTGATAAGTACATCCACGGTACAGGTAAGTTGTGATACGCTTTGAGATGGCCGGACATAAATGGGTGCAGCAATATTATAACGTAATGTCGTAAGCTCGCTGTTTCCAAAGCAGAGTCGAGTCGGCGCTGGAAAGCCATGAAGCAATCAGTGGTGAATCACTGGGGCAGGGTGGATTACGAGTCTTCCTCCTGTTAACAGCTAATGCGAGGACGTCGTCTGTCTCTCCGTGCTATGCCAAACATCTCCCGTTGGCATGTGTGAACGCTAACGGGAGGAAGGTGAACTGAAAACGTTGTTCCTACATATTACGCGTATGCAAGCTGGGGATTTCATATATTCTTTTTTGCAAAGAAACCTTCTCTTCCTTTCAGCCCATAAATGAAATACGCCAAGCCAAGGGATTCTTAAAATTTAGTTGAGCACAGATTATAACTTACTGTATTTATTATAATAACGTACCCTTCGTGTCCTATTTGCATTAATGGAAAGGCGAGGTTAGGAGAATATTGCGGTATGTTTTTCTGTCTCAGTGCAATAGAGCCGCTGGAAACGAGGAGTGTTTTCTAATCAGTTTTACATGAGTGGCCTGGGTTTTGCTCTAGCACTCTGTCTACATCCTTTTCAGTTAAAATGTGGATTTAATTTCTACTCCGCCGTGCTTTGAGGGAAGAGTGTTAGTGGGGAAAAACTTTTGGTGCTTTGAGTAAGGAGTCCCAATACGTTTTTTGTCTCTTTTGAATATATTTGAGGTGTAGTGAGGGAAAGACGGACACTAACAAAATACATAACAGTCCTGATGCACCTGTGAAGAAGGGCAGTTTTACAACATTAATTCTGAGAAATCATGTACTTAGTCAGGCTGGGCAAGAGGAAATGACGAAAGTTTAACCTTTCCTCCAGCTTATAGGTCTGAGACTGAAATATTGTCACTAGCTAATGATCATTGTGTGGTCTAAAGCCAAAAGGGGCCATCAGGATGCTTGGTGTGGCCACAGGCAAAGTTCTATAATTTCCTCCAATTCCTTCTGTATTGAGACAACCGAGACACGTCTTTCAGAAAGGTAACCTCTTCCCAAGCCTTAAGTCCTGTTCAAACTTCACTCGTCATCCCACTTAAGAACTGCATGTCTGACTGTAATTTGAATTTATCTAGCTTTGCCTTCTGGACATTGGGTCTTGTCGTACCTTTTTCCACTTGAGTAAAAGGCTCTTTTTAACTCGTGTCTCTCCCAAGCAGATATCGATGTGTGGTAATAAAGTCACCACTCAATCTACTGCTTGGAAGGATCAATTGATAGAGCGTTGAGACTCTAATTCAAGCATTTTCCTACCTAATTCTTCTCATGATTTTACATTTGTTCTCTGGTAAAGTCTCCAGAACAACTGAAATGCAAACTTTCTGGCTGTAGAGATTTCTCAGCTTCGTACAAATGTCTTATCAGAGCAAACAGGAAAGCGTGCATTACATTGACACATGCATACATGAAAAATGGCTCAACAGCTTTACTCTAACACTTCACATAAATTCATCTGTTGTACATAATACATGCACATGCATTATGGTAGGGGAGGCAATGTATTCACAGAGAAGTGCTTTATTTTCAGCAAAATCCTTCCAAACTCAGTCCCTCTCTGCCCATGTAAAGCATCTCCAGCAGTTTTCGTTTGATGTGAAGTTTCTCACCAGTTCTCTTGATCCTTAGCACTGATCATGCCCTGTCCAGGAGATGGGCTTGTTTCGGTGGTGGGTGCAGAGATCTGTCTCTGGGGTCTTCAGCTTAGGTTTGGGGATGACGTGGATCTATAACGTATTGGGTGAGGGATTTTTCCTGTTGTCCTGATCTTTATTTTCTCCTTCTACAGTTTATGAGGTGGTGACAGTGACGGGAGATGTCCGGGGAGCAGGAACCGATGCCAACGTCTTCGTTACTCTCTTTGGAGAGCATGGGATTACACCCAAGACTCATCTCACAAGCAAGTGAGTATCTGGAAGGAAATCTCTATCTTTGAGGCCCGCTCTTCAGGAACTTTTATTGCATTTTGATAAAACATAATATTGTGCTGATGGATGTGGAGGGGATAAATCTAAAGGGTATTTTGAGATCACCAGGGAAATCTGAGTTTTTGCTGTTGCATGTTCCTTACCAAAACCCTTGCAAACCTGCATTCCTTTCTGTAGGTGGAAGTATGTGTTCAGATCCATATTATATAAGGCTCACGCTTGCAAGGTGTGGGGATACGTGCTTTTCTTAAAGCTTAAATTCGGAGCTCCCAATTTAGGAGCTGAGAATATCCATTGCTTGTTGGAGTGGGCATGATGGGCCATGTTTGCATGCCTGAATCCCACTGAGGTCTCGATGCTGAGTCAGGCACCGAGATAAGTGTCCTTGAACATTTCTGAAGAGTAACTCAGTGGGTTTGAAGCAATGTTGTTGATGGGTAACCACCCACACCCAGACATAGGAAATCTGAGGCAAGCAGAAATGGAAGAATTTAAGCCGTTTCCTAATTTAGGCTGTTTCCATCCTATCTGCTGTGTGCTTGGTTGCACACCGTTGTGGTGGCACTGCTCTGTTTTCCTCCAGCTGATGCCAACGCCACCCTCTGGATGCAACTTCTCAGTTCTTATGACTATGTTGAACTTAGTGGAAACCATATTTTATAATTTAACAACCTACTATTAGGCTTTTGACTCTCTCAATAGTTTTTTTTTTTAAAAAGAGAAAAAGCAAGCATCAGGGCCAGCAGGTGCTCAACTCCCGTCAAAGCAAGGTGACTTTTAACAAAGTCCCAGCTCTGCATGTACTAATTTTCCCTTAGCCAGACAATTGCACTAAGAGCAGAAATCCCTTCTCTGTGGGGTCTAGGAGATGCTGTGTGTCTCTGTTTTTCGGTGTTCTTATTGTTTTGGTTTTCTTGAAAATGTGCTTCGGAAATTATTAATCCTGTGCTAATGTCACACGGTAACTTCACATTTTCTCCATTTCTACAGCACCGACAAGAGGTACCTGCAGCTATTTTAAATTTTACCCTCAAAAGAGCTTCTCTTCCCAGTGAAGCAACTCAAACATGAGAGTCTGTAAAGAAAATGATATGGGAATGGTAAAAAAAAGACATGAAATTTCAGCCCTGTTTGCCATATTTGAAATTCAGAAATCAGAGCTAGGCAAAGGAGTTTTATTATCCTGGCACCTCCAGAAACACCAGCGAGAACCTGCTGGTTGTATGTCATCATACAGCTATACAAAAGTGCTTTGTCTCTGTTCTGTAATTTTCATCCAGACAACCCAATGAGTTTATAAAGGTGAATACCATTTCTCCTGATTTAACAGAGATGGAAACTGAGGCAAGGAGGTAAAAGATGACATGGTCCCATAGCAGGTCAGTGGCAGAAGTGGGAGCAGCAGCAGCTCTGCTGGAGGAATTGCTTCTAGCACCCAAACCTGCCTTGTAGTATTTGGCAAAGCCATCAAGGCAGCATCTGCTTTCCAGGGAGTATTCTTGTGGTCAACATTTACATAAAGAGCCATTTCACTGTGAAAGTGCTCTTCTGCATGTGGCTATGGAAAGAATCCAAACATTACCTTCTAAAAGAGAACACCAAAACCGTGTGTTCTTTAGAGAAAAAGTCACGATAGCCCTATAATAGATTTCTTAATCAGCTGTGACTGGTTGCACAAGTCATCTTTGCTGGCACTGGCGAATGCCTGTTCTTTCCTCACTGCTTTTTTTTTTTTTGTGTGTGTGAAAGAAGGAAAGCATCACACAGAATGGTTCAGGTTTGAAGGCACCTTAAAGATTATCTAGCTCCAACCCCCCTGCCCTGGGCAAGGACACCTCCCACTAGACCAGGCTGCTCAAAGGCTCAAGAAGGGACATGCATGGATGATTTTAGGTTGCAGCAGCAGCAATTTGAGCTTGTTCAGACCCGGGTTGGCATTTTGGGCTAGGTCCCTGCTGCTGCAGAGAGCAGATGGCTGAAGTGTTGGTAAGCAAGGATGAAAGGCATGGGAAGCCAACCTTCTGTAATTCAGGGCTCTTAGAACGGGTCCCGTAGGAGGTGACCGCTAGAACTGCAATTACAACTTTCCACTGGGGATTTCCCAAGCATCAGGGAAATTTCTGCATCTCTAAGCAAAGTCTGGTGCATTACAGAGCTTAGTCGAGGAACAGAGAGAGAAAAGCTAGTCTGAGCATAGGAGTTGTCTACGGATCTGTTTGATAGTCTTGTCTCCTAAATATGAAGCAAACCACAAACGAGTCAGTTTGCCCCCAAATTTATTATGCAGCTTTGTGAATATGGCAAAAGGATGGAATCTCATGCATCTTTCAACTAAATGTTTACACGAGTTCATTTATGACTGCAGATGCATGACATTTTATAGGTGTTTACATTTTCCAGTGTATGACAGAAAGCTAAAATATCATGCATTGCCTAAAGATGGTACTACCGTTTCAGCTTCTGGTTACAATAGGTTTTTCTTATTTCTTTTGTGATTGTGTGCTGGTAGTGAAATACATGACATTTCAGATCTTTTTGTCATGTGCGGTAAAAGGAAGGCATGGCAAGCTGATGAAATATCATGTGTTTTTAACATTCGCCAACAATAAGGTAACTGTGAAAAACAGACACAAATTTTCATCATGACTTGTCAGGAGTAACATCAGTTCTGGAAGTGGCAGCACCCATATTCTTCCCCAAAAGATGTGTTTATTTAGGCCAGAAGGTTTAGCCAAGGTAGTGTTTGGGTCTGGGAGGGACTGGAATGAATCCTCCTTTGCATTTTCTGTCTGCCAGTTTGGGGGACTGTAACACCTCCCTGCCAGTGCTGGAGGTGGTGGATGGATGCTGACAAAATGCTGCTCAGCCCAGGCAAAATCCTGCTTGAAAACCCAGCTCAGAAACTCTCCAGATCCCCACCTGCCATCCTGCACCAGCTACAGCTCAGCCAGAAGCTAAAAGCCCTACCACAAATAAGCTTCTTTCCAGGGGCTCCATCACGGGCACGTGGGTGGACACCAAAGGCATTGCTTGGTGGCATTTTGGCAGTGGCCGAGACCTTTCCTACAGGCACAAGCTTCTTCTCCATGGTCCAACGCTGACCAAGCAGCGCTGACCCTCCATAGCGTTTTATTTCTCCTTGCTCATGTGCTTTCCACCACGCTGGGGCAGAGGTGGGAAAGGACCGGTTGTGAAACTCAGCTGCCAGCTCATTCACAGTGTTTAGTAGCAAATTTATTTGTTTGTTGTTAGTACAAAGGAATCCACTTTTCTTTGTCAGGCTTACCTAGTCTAGCTTGTGACAACGGCAATAAATATTCATGGGGAGATTTTTCCCTTAAAAAAGAAAAAAAAAAAAAAAGAGTCAAAAGATTTAACAGAGGCTACAGCAATGTGAAAGAAAGATGAACTAATTGGTAGGTGACAGACGGCTTCTTACTGAGTTTGAGGAATTTTTGAATTTTTATTTCCTATGCTGAATGACTTTAATTGGCAGTCCCTTCTACCTGGTCTTGGGTTGCTATACAGAGCTTTTCCTATTCCTAACGCCAACAAATACACATGAATTGCAGAGTACCTATGTGATGGTCTTTAGATGATGTTAATGTTTGTAGCTCTACTACGGCTGAGACATACCGAGTTGCAGAAGATCTGATTTTGTTGTTTAACTGCTCTGGAATAAATGAACAAATACAGGGAAGCAAGGGTGTTTACTCTGAATGGTTAATATAATACGTTAGAAAGTGCTAGAAAGTTGGTAAAGAAGGGGCTGTTGAGGCTAGGAAGGAAATGAACCCCAAGTGCAGTGGAGGAAGACTTCTTGCATCACTGCTGAAGCTCTTCTTCACAGAGGAGTTGCAATACTTTTCCTTTAATGACACGGGTTGTTTCCTATTTTAAAGCTGCTTATGTGTCTAACCATACTCTGATTTATGCCCGTACAAGTCTGCAGCACTTACACCGCGCTCTGAAGACTTAATGATCCGGGGCAGCGTTAAGTGATGGCACACTTTGGAGCCTGTGTTATCTTCTGAAAAAGAAATAAAGTGGGAAATTTCTTCTCTCTCTTACTCCAGGGCATATTGGCTAGCCTGTGTTTAGCATTTCAGGAACAAAACCACCGGAGAGGGTGCTTAGGCAGTGGTGTTGGGCAAGATAAAGCGAAGACCTGGTAGAACTGGTGTATGTATAAATTATATTCCACCTGCAGTTACGCATGTAACAGCTGGCGGTACCAACTACAAGGAAGGTCAAGCCTTAGAGGGAGAAACAGCAATTTACTCAAAACAGGCAGACTTCTAAGGGAATTCAGCTTTTAGACCAGGTCCCTGCTGATAAGTGCCAGCAGCATTTTTCCGACTGTAAAACCTGGCCAGTTTTCCCATGGGATGTGTATAAGGTGCCCTCCTGGAACAAACTCAGCCTTTCTGCCTTGCTTAAAATACCATTCTGCCAAAAAAACTTTCTGCCCCTACCCTCAGCTTGTTCCTCTCAGTCTTAAAAAGGTCTGAGCTCATTCTCATTAAAATTTTCAAAAAATATTTCTCCATGGGACTGGGATAGAAATTTTCAGCAAAGTAAAATTTGCCCCCAGATTTCGGCAAAGCGGATGCAATGCAAAATGTAATTTAATATTGGGAAACGCTGAGCAACCTTTGCACCGTTATCAACGGCACTATCTGGTTATCTATACTGGCTGTTTGTAGAAAAAGAAAATAATGTCCTTGATACAGACACGTTTGCAGTCGCTGTGCTTTTCGGCTGGTTTCTTTTCCATCTGGAGTATTTCTGGATGTGCGCTGCCTTATGCGGTATTTCCAGCCGCCCGCCGACTGATGTTGTCAGCTTCATGACAACACTCTTGGCAAAATATTTGCAGGCCATACTCCCTGGAGTATGTGCTGCTCCAAGAAGGATGTTAACGATGCTGTTATTGGAGCTCCATGTTAAGAGTAAATATGTTTGAACATACGTTTTTGGGGGTTTTTTTTGCAGTTTGGCTGTCCCTAAGTCCATCCAGGCCAGTGTTCTCTCTCCAGAAGTGATCCATAGTGGATATGTAGGAAGAAACATTTTTCCAATATCTTTTTTGCATCTTGTGGCAAGCCGCCGTCATAGCCAGAAGGCTGATAACACAGATTCACCCAGCCCATGATGTATATTGGATAATCTGAGGATGAGCAGAGCTGTTTGTACTTTCAAGCCAGGAGGACAATAGGGCTAGACCAGTGCTCATCCCTGACACCTCTGTATGTCAGAACTATGGAGTCCACCCCTAGCTCATTAGAAACTGGCCTCCCATGAGATAGCAGGTGATTCAAACAGCGTTATTTTTTCCCCTGGAGAGTGACAGGCTGTAGGACGGCCTTTGCTGTGCGACCTTCTGAAATGGTCCCTGGTGCCCAACTCCTGCTACACATCCATGGCAGAGGCAGGTAGATGAGGAGAGACGGCAGGGAGATGCCACCAAGAACTGACTCTTCCTGATGATTTAACGGAGCATCTTTAAAATTTTTAATGATCATTAATGCAGTGATTCAAAGCGAAATCGGTTCAGGTTACTCCATCACTGCTAAAGTTATTATTTTTATGCCTCTGCTCTGATCAGCACCCAGGTTTCCCCTCTCTTCCTAAGAGCTCAGCTCTGGAAAGGGTGCTGTTAGCCGATCAGAAGTGAAGATTGTTTTCTACAAATATTGAAAATTTCAATGTAAAATGTGACTTTCATTTAGGTGGTGGGATTAGCTCTTTTTAATTCCCCTTTATTAAAAAAAAAAAGTTATTTACTAGTAAAAATGTTTATTTTATGTACTTTTGCATTTAAAACTGCATCACTGATAGTTTCTTGTTGTCAACACACCAAGTAGTAGTGAAACTCTCATGGTACTGTCTCTGTTCTCTGCGCCAATGTCCTGCAGAAGAGATACACGCAGGGATTTATAAATACTGTGCTCGAATATGCACCAGTTCTTGTGGTGTTTTTTAGCAGCATGACTTACTCAACTAGGGGACATAGTGCTCTAAATCATTGTACATCTGTACTATGCGCACTGCAACCTCCAGGCAATCATTCAACCGAAAGAATCTGAAAACAGCTTCACATACAAAAAAAATTTGATAATATCATATATTAATCTTTGGTGAAGTTCCTTGGAGGTTTCTTAAAAAGCAATTGGGTGAAATAGCACAATGGACTATAAAAAATAGAGCTGCCAAAGCCAATTAAAGATGTGAAATACAAAAGCTGATTCAAACCTGTTTCTGAAGTTACCCTAGCCTGATATCGCAGCTGAAAGACAGAGCTCCGAGTGAAATTCTGCTGATCTTTAGACTAAACTTACATCTATCCATGCCCAGTCCCTGGGTCGGAATCTAGTCAAGCCTGAACATCAGAAATTTAGTGCTGCTATTTCCAAGTCAGATTTTTCCCTGCTTTATTTGTCACCGGAGCTGTGCAAGCCAGCATGCCGCATTGTTCAGTGTAACGAGTTCCTTATGGTAATCAGGCTGTGAATTTCTTACCCGAGCCTCAGCCTGGACCAGATTCTGACAAAGCCCAGCTGTAATTTCTTCATATCTCTCTCTTTCTTTCTTTTTTTTTTTTTTTTGGATAAAGTTCAGTGTAGACATTCACTGTGGGATATTCCCTCACTTTCCCCGTTTCCTTGTAATTGGAGAAGCTAGAACAATGCTAGAAGGAAGGACTGGATTTTTTCCTTAAAACACACCCCTTTTTTGTGCTGTCAATGCTGCACGTCCACCTCAAGGGAAGAGACTCAAGTTCTTCCTACCTTTCAACAGCAAGACTTCCCCGGCTTTTGACTCCTGGACCTCAGTCACGTTTCCCAACGCTTCCCCAAGCTCTTTCAAGATGCATGAAGCATCTGTTCGACAGGCACTTTGGGATGCCCACTTGGTGCTCCTCCAACAGCAGGTTTCCTCCCCACCTCTCTCAAACCAAACCAGCCCCGCAGAGTGGTGGGGCTGCCGTAAACCAGCAGCCACTGGGACTGGTGCACAGAAAGCTTTGGGCTAATTAGTCTCACTTAATACTTTTGTGTCATCTCCGTAGCAGTCTGCAGCACTGCATCCATCTCCGGAGCCAATGCGAGGAGAAGCTGCTGTCATTACGATGCTCTCTCAAGCCTGACAAACTAATTGCCTTGCGCTCGCTGACTGTTTTCTCTCCGACAGCCAGGTTGGGGGAGGCTGGGCTGGAGTTAATTGTCTCTTGTCTTCACGGCAAGGTTAACCATTTTAGCCTTTTCATGTAGCGGTGGTGCTCCTGGCACGGTATCTGGAATGGCAGGACACAGGAGGAGGGCTGTGCATGCATTTGCAGAACACGCAAAATAACCTTTAAACAGAGGTGCGTGCAGATCCTTCCATGGCATGGAGAAGAGAGCCGAGAAAACTGAACCCCCTTGCTCGATTATTAATATTCATTAACTTTCTGCATACAAGCTGCTTGTCACTGGGGCTTTATGCTGATGAAGCGCTGTGGTTTCTCGTTCATTTTAATATGACGTCTGGGTTTTGCTGTGTTTAGTCGTCATCACCCCGCAGGTGAAATGGGGGCGCCTCAGGGAGGGCAGGTGGGACAGGCTGTGTCTCCGGAGCAAGGATGGGTTTTGCCTTGATGTTATTCATAGTGTTTTTGTGGAAAAAACAAGCTCAAAAAGGATGAAGGTGCTTCCCAAAGATCACACTGCAGGCTAGAGGCAGAACTGGGAATTAAAGTCTACGTCCCCTGACCTGGGCCAATATTGCCTTCCACTCACACCTGTGAAATGCAAACCGTACATTTAACATTTCACAAAAAAAATCAAACTAGTCCCTGTCCTACAGTCACTTTGCTTTGAGTGAGATACAAATCGTAGGAGAAAGCTGCAAAGGAAGTTTCAGTGATCATTAAAAAAACATTGGAAGATGGGCATGGAGAAAAACCTTTGATATGGTTGGATGCTTTTATCTCTGGCTGAACTCTGGGCAGATCTGTGGCTCCTCAGGGAACTTGCTGGGCTATGGAGCCCCTTCGCTCCATCACCAAGGGTGGGTCCACACAATGCCTGGGAGGTAGGATGGCAGGAGAGGACACCTCTGGGAGTGGGAAACAGATGAAAAGCATATTGAGGCCCGGTAAAGCAGCTGAGGTAGACATGCAGGGAGCCAGATTCACCAGGGTCTTCCACAGTCGGTGGCTGGTTGATAAGGGTGAAACAAAGCTCTGACTTGACGCTATGAATGAGCACTTTCCAGCCACCCTGGAGGGAAGCAGCTGAAAACATCCCCATGTCTTTTGCTGTTACCTCTATGTTTTAGCAACCGATGAGTGGGCTAGCAGAGTTGAGGAACCACAGATGAGGTGTTACCAAAGAATTGGAGTTCTTCATGAAATTTTTGCTTCATTGGCGCTGCCTTGAAATATCTTAGCTGAATGTTATTTTTAGACACCACTGAAAGCCACTTGCTGATAGGAAAGTCTTACACGCTGCCCCAGCTCTTACCTCTATGGGTGATTTAGTTGAGGATTTTGAAAAACCTTTGTCATGTTAATTCTTGGAGGCGATATGGAATGTGATCCAAGGTTTGCATCTGCTTGGGCCAGCATTGCATTTCCCCCAAAGCTTCCGTCTCAGCTTCTGGAAGGATTCTTAGACCTCAAGAAGGGAAAAAGTCTCTTAAATGTCAGTACTTAGAGCACCTGAAACTTGTCACAGGAAAGTGGGCATTGAAAAATAGGTCTTTCCAGTGCTAGGAATGACATTTCTTCATCCTTAAACACTAGCGCTCTGTCAGGCCGCCACGCGTGCTTGCTGACAAAGTTGCTGTTTTCTTACCATAGCTTTTGATGCATGTGTATTACAGGAGCAGCACAGCCTTTGAGAGGAGCAAAACAGATGTGTTCCGAGTAAAAACCAACAACGTCGGACAAATAAAGAAAATAAGGTACCCACACAATGTTACTACCACAACTGGCTCCGCGAGGTGCTAATCGAATGACAGGCTGTAGAGGTTTTAGCGTTGCTGTGTTTTATTCATTATTCGTTAACGTGCTCTTATCAAGGTGAAGTTAAGGGGTGGTAAAAGCTTGTTTACTGCCTAAGATTTGAACTGAAGCATGAAATCACCTATGGTATTGCTTATAACTATCCATGCTCCCCACCAAGAATTGTATTTCTGTCATATGCAATCATGAAGGCGTTTAGGACTGTTTTTATGTTCCAGTGGAGGTTTGCTATCCTCTTTTGCTAAACTAGTGTAATGTAAATGGTAATTATTATGTTTAACCACCATCTGACTGACCTATATAAAATTAGAAATTAATAAGCAGTACAAAGGCAGCTGGGAAAATGGGAAGAGGTGGATAAAACAAAGTAAGAAGAGAAAAGAGCAGGAGGGATACAGGGCAGCAGGACAGTCACTTATGCTTTAGATATGCAGGGGTAAGGTGAATGAATGCGTATGTTGTATGAGCATACAGGTGCGTGTATGTCTGTGTGCGTCCCCTTGCAGACAATAGCCCATATATGCACCTCTGATATCAGTGTACATATATATATATATATGTAGGAATGTTGTTATTTACAAAATACTCTGTAAAAACCCAGAAATCCTACAAACCACTTTGGATAGCCAGGCATTTTGTGTATAGTTGCTCTAGCCTTGCCTAGTATAACGTGTTCCACAAAATTACAGTTCTATTGGTCAATATTAATCAAAATATCAAGTTTAGGGTTGTTCTTCCTCTAGGATTGAACACGATAACACCGGGCTGAACGCGGGCTGGTTCCTCGACCGCGTGATCGTGACTGACATGAACAGGCCTCACCTCCGGTTTTACTTCCCCTGCAACAACTGGCTGAGCAAGGAGGACGGCGACGGACTGTACGTCAGAGACCTCATCGGCAGCCTGAATCCCATGGATGTGCCCAAAAGTAAGGGTTTTCTAAAAAGCTCGGTTCACTGGTGTCTGGTGCCTTGTCAGAAAGGACAGGGTTGCTTTCAGGCATATAAAATGTAATCGCGTAGTCTACGCTAATTTGAGGGGTTTTTTTTGTAGTCAGTGGAGAGAAAGATGCAAGATGCCTCCAGAGGGTAATTCCTTCTTCTGGTGTTAGACCTGACATCTTAGGGTAGGATAAATCACTGTTTGGAGAAGCTCTGCTCATTGGTTGAGTACTGAAGGATCCACGATTACTACTTTAAATTAGATTAAATGGATACATATAGATGAGAGGCATCCTACCCCAGAAGATGTAGCCGGTATTGTTGTGTGCTATCCGAAGAGGCAGCGTGGTTGGAGTCCTGTGTATAAAGTGTTTCCAGCCTCTGGTGGTGACCTGCAGGAAATTTCCATAAACAAGCCAACCCTCTCGCTGTAATTCTACGCTGGTTTACTGTATGCGTATGATATCCATATTGAACTGGTGCCTATTTTTCAGAGTGGTTTTAAGCTAATGATGTTGAAACGAAGCCAGGACAGCTTGCAAACCAGACATGTACTCCCAAATTGATATCGGCGTGTAGGCCATGTGGTGGAGTATAGTGCATGTAACGTGAGCGGGAAGACGATCGAGATGTGAAAGTGGAGCCAGCAAACCAGCCTCAGGTGGTATGTCAGCAGTTTATCTGCAAGTGCTAATGAGGAAACCGAATTGTGTTTTCCTGATGACCTCACCAATGCGCCACTCCTTGCTGGGAGCTTAATTTTGGGCAAGGAAAGTGAAGTACACCTGCCTCTAGCCACAGGCCTGAGGGAAAGGACAGGTATAGTTTGGTGCACAAGAGGGAGAACTTGTGTTTTTAATTAATATCACATCTTTTTGAAAATAAGTAGTAGATTTCACAGAATCATAGAATTGTAGGGGTTGGAAGGGACCTTCAGAGATTATCTAGTCCAACCCCTGCTGCCACCCAGCCCCCTGAGTCTTGCACTCGGGTTATTGTTGTTAACACTTAGGAGTGGGTTCTTTTTTTGGTAAAAACAGTTTATTGCCATCCTTAATACAATGCTTTGAGCATTGATAGATGCTCTAGAAGGGCAAAGTATTGCTATTTTCATTGAGATCCTGTTTGAAGTGAAACAGTACAACATGACACTGTTTGTTCCTGAATTGTTAAATAATTTTTCTCTATTGAGATATGGCCTCCTAAAGCAGTTTCAGTACGTTGACGATATAAGTATTAAGGGATACTGCGTGTGAGTTAGCATGCACAAATAATATCCATTGACAAGAACTGTGTGGGGGAGCATCCAAGGTGGATGCCACAGGGGAATGAGATAATGTCTGGAGATGGTCTGCCAAAAACCCACCCAGTTACAGCCGGGGCTGCGTGTGCCAAAGTCCTTTGCTGCTCTTTTATCTGTTCAGTTTGTGAAATGGAAGAGTTAAGGACACTTGAGGGGGCAGGAGGAGACTGGAGAAGGTAGTGCATGAGTCAAAGCAATACACAATTAACGAGAGAGAAAGTCAGCCATTCGATCTTAATAGATCTTTAAATGACACAACAGTTTCTCTGAATCTATTATTGCCCCTGCCTGGGAAAGCTGTTTCAAAGGAATGTATGTGATTTTCTCCATCCTGTTCCACACCTGTCTCTCAGCAGGAAAAGATTTGGGGGCTAAACCCTCAGCTGGTAAAAATCAGTGCAGCTCCAATGAAATTGCTGGACGAACTTTGCATTTCACCAGCCGAAGAGCTAGTCCTGAGTGCTCACTCTCCTGGAGAAGCGATTTTGGGTTAGAGATCAACTGCTCACCACGTGCTTGGTCCAGGACAGATAGAAATAAGTTCGTCTTGTGCCTTAAGAATATGAAAGAAGAGCTTTAACCAGGCATTTGTCAGAAATGCATCTGCTCTCATTGCCATTATCAGGTATGAAAGCCCACTTTTGAGTGGCATGGGCTTGATGCTCTGTGGTCGTCCGTATAAATGCAGGGAGCTGGGCTGAGGCCAGAAGCACGGGTGAAGGGTTGGACGCCTTCCAGCCGGCAGGTCTGAATCTGTAAGAGGAGAGGCTTAGCTCAGCTATCTCAGGTTGCAGTTCCCCTTGAACCATAATTAATGCAAGATAAACATTCCCAGGCTGCTGAGGTGAACTGTCAACTGAAAACGTAAATTTACCCAAATTCATTTGTCTCCCTCTGGATCAGTAGAGGTCTGAAATGACTTTGTGATATGAGTTTCTTTTTACATACCAGTCATTTGCCCTAAATTTGGGTGGTTTTTTTTTTTCCTTTCAAGTGGATTAAAGAGTGGTGTTTACTCTTCGAATATTAACGTTTTCTAGGCTACTAGGCAAATGAATAATTATGTCGTTTGGTGATTTTATGTGCCCTTAAAGAAATATTAGTTGCTCCTTCTTAAAGTCCGTGTTCCCATCATTAGCAGTGTTCAGTGACATTCTCTTCTCCTTGTTGGTCATGTCTCTTCAATCACTGTTCCCTTTTTTTTTCTTTAGTTCTTTGTAAAACACCCGGGCACTGTTGTTACAGACCTTAGACTTGTGCTTTGCTTTCATGCTCCTTTTGCTGCCGCAGTCGGGTATGTTTTTAGAGGTAACGAAACAAGTTCCCTCCATGTTCCCTCTCCTGCAACATCTTCAGCTTTTGATCTTCTCCTGTAGAGCTTTCTTATCTTTGTCATGAGGATTTACCTTCCTCTCTTGAACTGCTGGGCCTTCATCTTCTCTGTGATATGTGTGGGATGTGGACTGGAGAAAAATTAAAAGATTTATTTTGTCATATTTTTGCCCTGTTGAAGCTCTGTAGAGGCATTTGAAGCATATTTGATGGGGACTGTTGGTGCTTGGACCAAAACCTACCAAGTCATGGGGAGACTCAGTCTCTTTCTTGGTGCAAAGCACAGGCCAACCAGAGAATCCCTGCAGGGCTGCGAGCTTTAAAGAGATTAATTTAAAGGGAAAAAAAAACAAACCTAAAGACATTATTAAAAATGCAGAAAGGAGTATGTTCCAAAAAATAGTCAACAGATAATTGAAAAATTGGACACACACACAAAACAAAAGTAGAGTTCTTTTCATGATCCAAACAGAGTTTCCGAGGATGGCAGGAATACTTAGTGATTGCAGATGCCTGAGTAATTGCATTTACTTATCAGAATAAAATGGCTCCTGTCAGGTTCTCTGTTGGATGCCACACATTTCTCAAGGAGAACAGGTTACATTTTAAGTGTTCCTGCTTGAATGATCCTCTATTCCCTGTATTCACACCCACAGCATCATATGCCCATGGCCCTTTGACAGTGATAGTGCCACAGATTCTTATTTACCCAACAGCTGCTATTGGCAGCCTGGATTAATTTACATTACAGGTATTAATTACAAGGAAGGTCTATTGTTTGGTCTTATGCTGCTTCACTTGAGTTTATGAAGCCTTAGAATTGTATGACTGTGGCTGAGCCTTTACGCAAGGGACGGGCTTAAAGCTGAACTCGGGTGCTGGTTTTCCTTTGAGTGTTGTGGGTTTTGGATCGCACTGAGGGTGTCTGATGTCCTACCAACGTGGTGGAGGAGGAGACCATATCCTGTAGCTACACTAATTAGAACTACTGACTCAATGGAGGTGCAAAAGTAAATGAAATTTTGGAGCTTGTTCTGAGCCCATTGTCTGATATCTACAGACTGGTAATGAATCACTCATGCTACTCTGTGGACAGGCCCTTGTGTCTCCCACCCCATGGGGGCTCTCATTTAGTTGGATTTACTCCCCTTTCCCTGGGGGTTGGCAGCCCCAGAGCTGCTCTGCACCTGCCGCAGGTCGCCAGTCGGACACCAGGGCCGTGTCTTTCTCCACCCCTGTGTGTGACGGGTACAGCTCTTATTACCCAGCCGGAAAGCAGGGAGTCCTGAGATTTGGTCATCAGGTAGATTGAAGGGTGTCTCAAGGCGTAATACTGGAATATTTTTTTCAAGGCTACATTTTGTCTTAATTCATAAAAGAAGCTGAGGTTTGGTAGGGTTAGATGATATGTTAATTATCCATAAGCCACCTTCTCCCTGGGGTAAGAACAGCCTATTGTCACTGTTTAGTTGGTCGAGGTTAGTCTAGGCTCTCCACAGTGTGACCTCCAGTTTTCCTAAGAACGAGGGAAACAATTGTGGTTAGGTACCACTGACACATATTGGCTGTTCTTGATTACTCTTGAAATCTCTCCCTAATCAAAACAATTATCTGTACTTCA
>VXBH01005774.1:349944-368953 GCA_013400035.1 Rynchops niger | reverse complement strand
TTCTCGGTCACCGGCCAGCGGGAGACGGCGGCTCCGGAGCCCCGGCCCCGCTGGGCCGCCTCACGGCGGGGCGAACGACTCCTGTAGCAACCCCTCTCCCTCAGAGCGGCCGCGTTCCCCCCATCACCCTCCCTCCTCCCACCACCTCCACCCGGGCCGCCGCTCATCCTCCCCTCGCCCGCGTTTATCTCCCTCTGCCTCCCCGAGGCGCCACGCAGCTCGGAGCCTTCCCCAGCCCGTCTCTTACTCGGGGGCTCGCAGCTCGGGCTCTGCCGCAGCGGCCATTTTGAACTTCCAAACTCCTTCGCTGCCGCTGGGGAGACGCGGGGCCGCGGCGCACGCGCCGTCAGGTGAAGGGGCGGGTTGAGGCGGGGGCGGACGCCGGCGGAAGTGAACCCCGCGTGCTGGGCGGGGAGCGGACCGGAAGTGCCACCATTTCCCTCTCCGGGGGCGGTGGCTTCGGAGGTCGGTCGTGGTCCCGCTGCTGAGGAACCTTCGCGTAGGCTGCTGTTCTCGGGATATGCTTAAGCATCGGCACAGTGGTTTTACGGGTAAGTAAAACTTTATTATTTTTTTTATTCTCGTGCAATTTGCCTCAGCTATAAACTTCTCTGTGGCGCACGGCTCTCTTTGGTCGATGCTAGATTTACGAGAGGGTTTCGGAGCGAGCTGTAAATGCTGCCGTGGAACACCTTCGTGCTACGTGGTTTCAACAAAGAAAACGCAAGGATTGCAAAAATTCTAAAAAGCGTTGTAAGCGTTCAGTTTTTGGTGTTGTTTCTTCATTCTGCAAAGTCTGGTCTCGTTTTATATTGTGGATTCTGAATGTTTCTAGGAGTAGTTAACCATCGTATTCCAATAATTTCAACTTTATTAGCGTTTTAGTGGCTCTTTAACGTTATCGTGAAGGTACGCCTATCACGGTTCGTTCTTTTTATTTCTAAGCTTTGTTATGCTGCTGCTGGCTAAATATTCTCTCCCTTTATACTCTGCCAATGGAGGACCTTGGTAGAGTAATGTAACTTCTGTCTCCTAAATCACCAAAGGACATAATTCCGGTATTTCAGTGGTCCTTCGCCTTTGTATTGACTACAAATGTTGCTTTTGTACCAACTGTATTTCACGTAAGCGAGAAGGGGAAAAAACAAAAGTGTTTCTGTTACTAGTTGCAAGTGTTTTATCCTCAATAAAAGAACGCATTTAGTGCTTACCTTCAAGTGTGTAGGTAAAATCTTGAAGGATTTGCGCACAAATGTAGTCAGGGCGTTTCTCTGTTGAACCATTTGGCGTTGCAGGTGACTAATTGATTTTAGCAAGGTTTCCATGGCTGCTATTTCTAATACAAACCAAATTCTTGCTGTTTGGGTTGAACTACTGGTTTAGTTCTGATTGCTCAGTGAGGCCAGTGCAAAACCAGGTAATTTATGTGAAATACGGTGATGGGTCACAGGAATGCTCTGGAGTTTGTGGTAGTGGTCTGATAAGAAAACAGGCAATGTTAGGAGCATTAGGGAATGTGGAATAACAGGGCTTCTTGTGATTGTAGCCAGGTTGGGCATTGCTTCTGTGTTGCAGTGCAGGTTTTGAAGGGTTTAGATAAAACATGTGTTGTGCAGTCTAATTTTGAAATCATCTTTGGGATAGGTGGAGTTGTTCTGAGGCTTTACTGTTTAAAAGGGCAGGAGATAGAACCTTTGACAGAAGGTTATTGCAGAAGTCCTGCAGGAAAAGTAACTAAAAAAGGGTTATTTTTAGAACTAAAAGCAAAATGAGTATTTTTGTACTTCACAACAACGTACAGTGTCTCCACTGTGACTGTAAGCTGCCATCAAGGCTGTGGTCCAGTCTAACTTGTTCTCTTAAGAGATTGGGAAGGAGCGCACATAGAAAGACAGCTGAAATTCACAATATTTCCAAATAGCTGTGACTACAACAGTGAAAAGATTTATGAGTGCTTATGCACACCATGCTGTCTTAAGTGAAAGGAGAACTGTTTTGTATTGACAAATTATAAGTTGTCTCTTGAATGAGTAATTTCCTTCCATTCTTAGGGGGGAGGAACAAAAAATTAAAAAACCTATCTCCCCTACAATTGCAGTGAGAAAACAACCTGTGTTTAGGTTTTTTTGCGCTACGATTTTGACAATTTCTACCATGTCTGGAGGCAATGAATTTTGAAGATTATAACGTACCATTCATTGTTAACATATGCAGGAAGTTTACTTAATTTTATTTTTCCGTTGAGAAATTGAGTAGGTTAAATACTTAATAACTTCTTAAGCTCTTGGCAGTACTATAGAATTGTAAATATTTTACATTTGTTTTGAATATTGTTTGCACTTTTGTGATAAACGTAAACAAAAGAAGCCTTTCTAAATATCGTTTTAACACTGTGCTAATTTCTATACATTTTTGAGGTGGAGAAGAAACATTAAAAAAAATTATGAGAAGTCTTCAGCTTGCTAGTATTTTTCAAATGTTTCATTCCCTTAAAGGGAGTTTTACTATAACATTACAAAGAACTGTTGTCTGCCCGTTTATTATGCTTGTGGACCTGACACAAAGGATATGCGATCCTCCCTGCTTACTATGAGGATAGCTTTTGAAGTAAGTTTTAACTGTAGCTTCCTAGCATCATGCTTATGTTTGGTGCCAAGTTTTAGTTCAAGTTGTTGACGTTATTTGCTACAGTATAACTTTCATATCTATTAAAACTGTTAGCCTACATGAAAGCCTAACTGGTTAGTGGAAAAAAAGCATACAAATTGCTAAAATACGTCAGTGGAGTATACTGAAGTTTCTCCTTAATTTCTTATTTAGGGCAAAGCTATCAATTTGTCATTCTGAGAGATTCTTGTATGTGGTTATGCAATGTTATTTCTTGTTTACGTGTCTAAGTTAAAACAGTTGTTGATATCTGTATAGGCTGTGTAGTGAGAGTTTACCATCTGCATCAGAGATAAAGAGGCAAAAGACCTGAAAGACTAATCGCACTGCCTGTCCTCATGTTGGATCTTTGAATGTTAAGCTTTAGAAGAGTCCAGAAGTTGCTATATAGTTGAGTGATTTTGTATCAAAACATTTACAGGAAAGGGTTAGTGATCTTGGTTGCATTTCCCATTAAACAGAAATCCTCTGTGCAAAACCCACAATCTCCAACCAGTACTTTCTCCAGACGAAATTTAGACTGTCAGCAGATGTGCTTAGAAGAAAATGGACAAGTGTGTTGCATCCTCACCACTAAAAATAATCCTTTGAAGCTTGGGTATTTTGATGTTTCTTAGGTACCTGTTCCTTCAATATTTTTCATATGCTCAATAAGTCATATCAAAATAACTCCACTGCAAGTATGTGTTTTGTGAAGTCATTTTAAATTGTGGTTTGAAATCTTTGAGAACTGCTTGCCACCAGAGCCCCTGTGGTCAAATTTTTTCTTCATAATTAATAATTTCTCACTCTTCTAAAATGCTGCGTATCTCAGCCAAATTTAGCCTCAGATAGCTTAAATAAGCAAAAAAACACTTTAAAACTACATAGGAGTTAAGTTTGAACTTTTACGCTAATAATTGTTTAACAGGGATCAATGTCTTATAAATTAATGTATTTAATCCAATTTTAACCTATTGTAACAAACTGTGGCTTTTAATACAGCCAAGGAATGGATCAAGGTCTACAAGCATCTGCGCAACCATGGTTACAGTTTCAAACTGCATCCATGTACTGAATGTGAGAGACGCGAGAGACTTTTTTTCCAAATATAGATGGATTTTTTTTTTATTCCTCTCTCCCTCCATTCAGTAGGTCTCTTTATAAACTAAACAGTTAAAAATAAATAAAAGAAAATGCAACAAATGCTTTGTGAATACTATAAACATGCTTGGGGTTTGGGTACATTTTACATTGATTTGAGTTTTTGATGGGCTTATTTTGGCAATTGATAATTGCTTGGTTGGATAACCACTTGTCTGTTAGTTTAAAAGGAAATTCTTCGTTAAGTTAATAGCAGCAAGTTTATCTTCTTTCATCAATTTTGCTCTGTCTTACTCGACAAGATCTTTATTTCCATCTTGCTTTGTATAAGGAAGACACTGTATTACCTCACTGTTCTGTTGGGGTTTTTTTGTGTTCAGACTGGGCCCTTGACTTGGGAGGCAGGGCGATATTATACTGCTTAAAATGTCACAGCTGAAGGATGCTTCATGTCTGAAGCTTTTCTGACTTTAGCTTTGTGAAACAGATACTCTGAATGATGGCCAGCCAGGTTCAATCTACAATTTATATCTTTTTTCTGGCAAAGTGTTTAATCTCTTTCTGATTCCTTTTTGTGACACTTTATGATGTCAAAAGTGCATGTCGCAGTTCATACTGTTAGCTGTTTCAGTTCCTCAGACCTTGACCTACAAAGTCCTAGGCTTGTGGTTAGAACACAGACTTATGTGGAGACTTGCCCCTCTGTCTCTGATTTCTGACTGCTGTCTTCAGATAATCTCGTTAACTGAAGCGGGGTGAATCTGATGGGTAAATGTATAGCGGCTCATCAATCAATATATATTTACTTTAGTTCCATCATCTAACTTCAGCTCTTCTTAAATCCTAAATCACTGTTCAAAGGACTCGATCCAGCTTTGTCTTTTGCAGGGTGAACAAAAGGAGGGGCGGGGGCTGTGAATTCTCATGCCGTCAAATTTATTTGGAAATTTGTTTTTTAGTAGTGGTAGAGGCTATACCTCTCTAGCAGCAGTTCCTCTTCATGCTGATAAACTTTCCCCAAGATTATGTTAAAGAATCTACTTCCTCTGAAAACAGAGATTGAATGAATTACTATACTGACTAAAATTTTTTATGTTGGTTCTTTGCCTCTAACTGACACTTTCCCTTTTAAAGTAAATCAACCAAAATGATTTAACAAATTTTCTAGAACGTGTATGGGGGAAAACTTTCGGTTCATTATGTTTTCAAATGGAACGAGTAAGTCTGTGGATACCTTTTATTTAAAAAGTCCTAATAGTCCATGGCTTGCAGGAAAGATCTAAGCATTTTTCAGATACTGTCTTCTGTTAGAATAAATGAAAGGCAAACTCCTGATGCAAAAGACTGTTGAGATTTCACCTCTTTACAGCCTCTGAAAAATGCAGTGAACACTCAAGATACTTCACTGCAGGAAACTAATTGTGACGGGCTGTTTTAGGGAGGCAGGGACAGGAATATAGAAAACTCACCAGTTTTCTTTGGTACCTGGTTACTTAATTCTTTCATAAGAAAGCATATAAAAAACAAGTTGGATGCTAAAGACCAGTGGGGCTGGAAAACCCATGAGAATTTGTTGGAGGACGTGATGAGAGAAGGAGAAGAACTCAAGCAGAATTGAGTATGTTAGGAAACTGCTACTGGTAGTGGGCAGAGAATAAAACAGTGGGGCGTCTCGGAGGCTGAAAATAACTTGGGCAACACGTTGGCCTGAAGTGGACACAAAGGATTTAGAGTCTCAGATACGTGAACCACCGTTAATATAACAGGGTCTGCAACCACTTCCATTTGCTATTGGTGTCATTACTCAAATGGCAATTAGTTCTAGCATCAGAGGTTTCTGGTGTACCTAGGGTTTTGGCAGTGCCAGTCAGCCCAAATATAATTCCCCATTGTGAAGCCTGGAATTTATGTTTTAACTTCGTAGGTATTTTATTTCAAAAAATAAAGCCTAAAACATGTTAAACGTGTTTTTAAAACCCCACAAAAAATTGAAGAAAACTCACAGTAAAGGTTGCAAAGTCAAACACTCATCTATGTGGGTAGGTACCCTTGCAAAATCTTCAGCTGCCTGATTTGACTGTACACAAATTTTTATTCCCACCACCCCACGCCGTGATCCTTCTAAAATTCAGTGTGTAGAATGGGTAGTGCTTTATTGACCTTGGTTTATTGTTTAATGGGCATAGCGTATATACACAAAAGCAATGAAATTAGGGTTACCAAAGCAACTTTAATTTTGGTAATTCCTAATTTCTGGTTTTTGGCTTAGGGACCTTAATGAGGTGGGATTTTGTTTGTTTTTTAATATAGTATTTATTTTGTGTTATGGGAAATATGTCGGGAATCTACCTTAACGTGCTAAAATAAGTTACCAAAAATGTTATAATCTTTAGCAGTATGTGCTGTGTGTTCATAGTTACTAGGCTGTGAGACTGTACAGTATGTCGCGGTATAAAAGTTCACATATTTCTTCCTTAGGTCCTATGACATCTAGACCCTTTAGGGTCGCTGGCTTCAGCTCTGTCAGGACATCCTAACATATACTGTGTTGGTGGTGATACATTGACCACCAAACCACGCTGAAGCATGGAGCTGGTATATACTGAAAGGAGGGTCAGGTAAGTGTTTATTCATAATGCTGTCTTGAATATCTGATCTCAAAAAAGCTATTTACTTTTTTTTTTTGTTTAATCTGTAGGTGGTCCTAAAATTGGCTCCATAACACAACAGGATTTGTAATTAGATGCTTGCTGTACCATCAAGTTAAAAGGAATTGGCAATTTAATAAATAAGGCTTGATGACACTAGATGAGGAAAAATTTTCATTTTTTTCTTGCTGTAAACAATAGTGTACTGAAATGTCTTACATTACCAAGCCCTTGCATGGAACATTTGATACATACTGCTTAAATTGATGGATTTTACAAGTCACCTTCAGAGCTGGTGGAACTGTTTTGAGATTAAATCATTTACATAAAAAGTAAATGATTCACTTTTCATATCTTGTTTGTAGGCAGGGGGGAGGGAGGCAGGCAAGCAAAAAGAGAAATTTTGGTACTTTGTTTCTAAAATAATTAACTCCTACAAAAGCAGTAATATGTAAATTATGTTGGGACCAAAAAGATTGAGTCAAATTAAGTGACTCTATGCCAAATTATATTTTCTGTGGATGAAAGTATTCCCCTTGCTCTGAAATGAATACTGGCAGTCTTCTCGATTGTCTCATGGGCTTATTCAAATTTTTTTCCTAGTCTTACAAAATATGCTATATATTTAAAAGTGTATGCAGCACTGTGTTTTTTAAGCTTATATTTTAGGTTGGAAATGGCTGTCGTTTCACTGGTCTTGATATTAGTCTTAATAATGTCATTAGAGTTTTTTGTTATTTTAACAGCAGCATAAGAAAGGGTACTTAGTATTTGGATATTCCTAACAAAAATGTAGTAGTTACATTATGTAAATATGTAGCTTGTTCTTTATCTGCGTGTATAATCTTCTACATTGGAAGTTTAGCTGAGGAAACTTAGAAAAGACAATTGTTTAAAATGTGCATTGTTAGATGAAGCTTTTGTATGATAGATACATTGTAATCTGGTAAACCCAAGGGATTCAGGTCACATGAGATTCCTGAAAATCATGATTCTCCTTCTTCCTTTGTCACTTTTGAAAAAACAGGGGTATTTATTGTGATGGCCAGCCTGTCATTATAATTTGTGCTTATTCAGCTTTGTTTTTTTCTTTGTGCTGAGCAGCACTGTGGCAATTTTATAATGAAAATATGCATCCAAGATTGATAATCTGTACTTCTAGGGTGGGTGTGAATGGCAGTTAAACATTGCTGTAAGTCGTCTGCATATTCATTATATTTACAATATGTGCAAAAGTAAAATAGCATAGTTCTTTCCTCAACATTACCTATATTTAACAACTTGGATCTAATTTGGCCCAACANACAACCCCAAAACAAACAAACAAAAGACCCCCACCAAAACAAATGGCTTGTCTGGCTTTTTTGGGAAGCTGTTTTTTCCCCTTTTTGTGTATTTCACAAACATAACACAGAATGATTGGCAAAGGTGGTTTTTTTCTCTGTTAGTTGACTGTATTATGAGGGTTATGCTATCTCAAAAATCCCTCTACAATTCTGTCTTTCAGCTGGAAGTATCTTATCTCAAATTCTCAAGTCTCTTCAGTCACTGGTGGTAATGCAAAATATTGGTTGATACTGTATTTTGGGTTTCTTTTTGAATTAGTATACTTATCTTATCTCTTAATTGGCAATCTAGAGCAGAGTTGAAAGAGCATATGGAAAACCACAAGACTTCTACAGCCCTTCTGTCTTCATTTTGGGATGAAGTACCTGGTTTTGAACCAGACATCAGATAAATGGGCATCACAAACAAATCCATCATGAAAAAACCACCACAAACGAAAAACAAATGAAAGAGAAGAAAGAAGGCTGAAGATAATCCTGTGTGCTCCAGTGCAAAAGCAACTAGAAAGAAGGATTGAAGTTAATTTACATGTAGTACCTACGGTAAGTATGACCGTATTATAGTAAAACGCATTTTGTTTGTTATGATCCAAGTACTTGTGTAGATCTTCATTGCAGAACAATTGATAATGTGGCACATTTGCTTATTTATTTACTTATCTATTTTTACAAGAAAGTTGCCCACAGACAGCCTGAACGAAAATTAAGTATCCTATTCAAATAGCTGCTTTCTTCTTGGTTTGTGATAGTACTGATCTTTTGAATAAAGTAAGTAGGGGCAGATCAAAAGGTGTTTTTGAAGGCTTTCTCTTATGTTTTCTTAGAAGCAATAACAAAGGAGAGCCACTGAGGTGCTCTTTGAAGAGCCAAGAGATGTGCTATGAGACTTCTTGGAATTCTGCATGTAAAGTAGATGAAAAAACTGACAATGTACAGCTTTCTTTGAAGTCATGGCTGTATTTCTAAGAGGCGTATTTATTGTAGCACCAATCTTATCAGCTAATGCAAAATTCCACTTATCTGCAGTTTTAAGAGTTCACACTAAGACTTTGTCTGACCTCAAGGGCATCCTGTCTTCCAAAGAGAACTTGAGAATGCATTTGATGCTTTCCTGTTATTCAGAAAATATGTTTTTCTCTTTATTAAAGATAGTGATCTCTGGTAGCCACCCATCCATGAGCTGGCATCACACAATATTCTAATGATAGCTTTCCTAGTATGTAGGTAGAGGTGTTAGGGTACATTCTGTTTCTCTAGGTTTCTTCTAAGTATGTGAGTTTTGTTTTGGGGATGTTCTTTTGTTGTTTATGGCCATACATGTCTGTTATATTATTAGAAAACATTTTCACAATAAACGCCTTCGGTTTAACTAATCACTTTCTGACTTTAAAAGTTGTATTATAGTCTAATGAATTCAAATTATCAAAGTTTTTTCCCCAAATAGCTTCTTTACCCTGCTGTTTTCTAGAACTGAACTAATTGTCTATACTGAATCTGGATTTCCTGGTTTGAAATTGTTACTGCTCACATGGAAAGAAATAAATGCATGTTTTAGTAGCTTGCTGAAATTGGTGTAATAAAAAGAAAGGAAAAAAAGAAAAAGGAGTTTCGGTTTGGATAGTCAAAGGCCTGATTACTTGTAGCGAACTAGCAGCTTTGCTAGTAGGTAGGAAGTAGACTGACATGCTGATGATATAACTTCCACATAGGCATCTGTGTCTCTTTTTTTTAAGTAGTCAGTTAACAAGCCTTGTCATAGTCAAAGCACAGTTCAGTCATTACAGATTCACAAAGCAGGTAGACAAGGTGCTCCCATGTTCACAGTGAGGTATTTTGAAATACTTGTCTTCAGTTTTAAAGATGTTGGAGAAGTACAAGCTTAAGCACTTTACGTCATTATATCATTACAACAGTTATTTTTGAACCAGTGGAATATGTTAATCCAAATTTAGTCTGAGGTTACATATGAAATGTGTTGTTATCTGATGAACGCATTACCTCTCTGTTTTGGAAGTAAAAAGAACACTTATGAACTGGGTCTCTAGAGCTCTCCCTGGAGCAATGCTTGTAATTACTGCAAAGATTAAGAACTTGCTTGAATTTTTCATACCTAGTTCTGACTTGAGTTTTAGCGTGCTATCTGTACAGCAAAGCAAACCTCAGGTTAACTCTGCTTCTTTATTACAGTCTTTGTGAAGGGCAAACTAACAAAACTAGCAGTTAGCTATATTACCAGCTTGTGGCTGTCTCTTCTTTCCACTGAAGGTCCTGACCCCGTGGCAGGACTGGCAGAACAGAATCTGTTGTGAACCGCAGCCAGTTCAGTGTTGTGTCCCGCAGCTTACGTTGAATAACTGATGGCAGAATGGCATAAAGATAATTCTTCTATGCTGATCGCAGCTATGTGCGCAGTCTGTGCGGCTACACAGAGGTCCAGAGAGACAAAGCAAGTAGCCTCATTTTCTCTTCCCAAAATCATCTCTCATTATGCCTAGATTAGCAGACTCACTGGGGAAATATATTTTAGAGTCTATTGATATTTTAAAATGAAAACTTAAAAAAAAAAAAAAAAAGTCCTTAAACTGAAAAAGATCTGCTGTTACACGGGTCAGTTATCAGAGAGATGTAGGTAACAGTAGGCAGGGAGCAGTTGTTTGCCTGGCTATTTTTTGGTGCTTTTCTTTGTTTGTTTTGTTTTTCCCCAGAAGGGGGCAGCAAATGAACATCATCACACTGGCTTTTACTTTTCAAATGCTTTTTCAGTGTTCCTCTTTGCCTGTAAACTTTAGAACAGACTACCTACAGACTGCCTAATGATTTCTGCCTAATTTATATGCCACAAGGATAGCTGGAATGTATGAATCGGAAGTCTTTTTAGTATTAGGCAGTAGAATTTATTTAGTAAAATCTGTTTTGGCTTTATGAAAAAGGCAGTCTATATGAAGGTTTAGGATTTTTATGACTATGGCATTAGGGCTGTGTAGATTTTAAAGAATAAAATAGTCGAACAACCAAACCATTATTAGTTAATGTCACCTAGGTCTGACTTACATTTTTCAAATATTTATTTTCTATATTTCAAGTTAAATTAATGTAATATTACAATTCA
This sequence comes from Rynchops niger, assembly GCA_013400035.1. NCBI lineage: Eukaryota > Metazoa > Chordata > Aves > Charadriiformes > Laridae > Rynchops > Rynchops niger. Next base: position 358,100 of record VXBH01005774.1, on the reverse strand, counting down.
AAATAATGTTCTCATGGCCATTTTTCTCCCATCAGAAAATAAAACTGAGAATACACTAAATATAGTGGTGCTTTTAATTCACATATTAATTGACACATTCGTGTACAAGGGTGGCTTGTTCATTCTTCTGACAGTGCTTGTGAGTTAAAGGCCTCAATTCACGGGGAATACTAGTGATACTAAACAATATAACCAAATTTTATTGTCTTATTTAAGCAATGAAGTACAGATTTTATCATCTAAAACTGTATGGAGGCAGACCATATTAGTGATTTGTAGTATAGTTTTTTTAGGACTGTATGGGAAAATGCTGATTAACACCTACAATTATGAGTTCCTTGAAAGTGTTTGGCCATAATTCTGTTTATGAAGTTACAGATCAAGTAGTTAGCAAGAAGCCACAGAGAGAGGGCAGTCTAACCTTTTTCAGTTGCTGCATTTTATCCAAAAGTCCACATAAAGAAGGGAAAATCATAGTGGCATCTGTGAGTATCAGCTGCCTATAATCAGTGTTCAAAAGCTAACTGGGAAGAATGAAACTGATTCCTAACTAGACTGATTTATTGATAGTCTTACCTGACTGTTGCATTAAAAATCAGAAGTGTTAAAATGCATGTGGGACATTTATGGAGCCTAAAACTTGATCAAGAGTACTCAAGACCCTTTGGTCTTAATGGGTCAGAATTTCCCACTGTCTCAAACGCACCTGATTTATATCTGAAGGATGAAAGGTTAAATCATCTGTATTACAATTCCATGTTTCTTTGGACTTTCAGTCCTTAAACTTATAAGATTGAACCAACCGTCCTAGTAACAATGTTGTCTTTCTTTTCTCCTTAAAGAAAAAAGAACACATCAGGCATTGCATAAGATAGGCACTGCCTGCAACATTATCAGAATTCTGGAATCTGCATTTAAAGCTATTACATGTGCTAGAGATAGGCAGCTATGCTCACACATTTTTTTTAAGGAGTAATTCAAATAGCTAGAAAATCTAAATTGCTCTACTTTTCTACAAAGCATTTAATCACCTAACAAAGGAAACTTATGTCATCGTGAAAGATGTGTCCTTTAAGTGCATAAAAAGTACAATTTTAATTGTAACTTCAATGAGTAGAAATGGTAACAAAGAACATTTTCCTAGTCTGTGAATCGGCATTAACTTGCCTTTGAAATATTGTGCTTGGATTCACACAGATATTGCAGAAACTAGCCTCTCCATTTTTGGTCTCTGCTTCATAGCTCTAAAAAAGTTCGGTACGTCATGTATGAGTTTAGAATCTAGATCTTTGACTTTTTTTTTGTGGTGGTTTGTCCTCTTGAAAGATCACAAATGTTTAGGGAAAGGGGAAAAACTATTACAAAGAGTTATTTAGAATGGCACAGCTTGCCTATCAGAGTTGGCTTCCATCTTGAAGCCCGCTGTTTAAATCCCAGCTTTTTCCATATAGGCCTTTGGTTCTACTGAGATTACTGTTTTAGCTTTCACACCTTCTTCCATCCACCACTTCAGCAGCTCCCCTGAGTACTTAAGTTCCCTCATGTAAGTTAAGGGCTTTTATTCTTTGAGCAATGTAAGCTTTCTTTCTCTGGTGCAAGAAAGTGTTAATCCACAGAAATAATTGAGGATTCAATCCTTTTGCACCTTTCTTGTTTTGAATACCATTGCATAAAATAACAGTTGTATGATTCACTCTTAATTTAGAATTAGCAGGAATACTTTTACCAGTAGAAGTCTTGAGTGTAATATAAACTAATTTTGTTCTTTTTCTAAAATACTTTGTCTTCAAAACAGCAGGCCTTTAATTACCTTCACAAATGTGTCATGAAAATAGCTGTGTTTTCATTATGGTGTTTAAAGAATGAGTAATCCTTTTTATTACATCTAACATGTGAATGTAGTGCATGTATTTGGAAATAGTATTTACTTAGTATTAATTATTTACAGGTATGACTCGAAAGTACACTGTTTCCTTTTGCTGAGTGCTGACCAATAATCAGGATAGAGATGTAAGCACCTTTTAAATCTGCTATAGCCGACTTCCACCGGACAAGGATTTTAAAGTTGTTCTATGCTTGTATTTATCCCTTTGAGATTATTGTGCGTTAAAGATGTCACTTTACTACATTATAGACTTGTGTTAGAATTTGTGACCAACCAGGGCTTCCTCTGTTGTTGCTGAGTTTTGAGGAACTTTAAGTGCTTGAGACATACAGTTAAATGGTTTTGAGGTATTCTAAGCATGGTGCAGGGAAGAATCTGGAAAATCAAGGAATTGGGAACAGCAGATCTGTGATCTGTGTAAGCCTTTTACAATTTTGTTCCTCTCTGTATATAAGTACACATATGACTTTCATATGCATTATTGTTCCTTCTAGATAAATTCCACTTGCTGGCCTGAAAGAGCAGCATGTCATGTAATTGAGAAAGTAGAATCTGTCATTTTGACCCAGACAAAAAAAAATTCTAAAAGACTTAGGTGGACCGTTCAAACATCAAAATACAGCAATCTAATATAATCATGTTGCATTATGCAGTATTGGCTGCTAGTAAATTTCTCAACACAGCAAAGTATATCATTCTGGGAATATAAATAAATAGCTGAAAGATAATAAAATAGTAACTGAAATACTTGATTGTAGACAGGTCTGAGAGGACTCTTTGTGCTCTCATCCCTCCCATAATGATATCAATCTTTCCTAACTAATAGCTCTAAACGCTCATGATAAAAGGCATTAAAAGTCTAAATTAACAGCAGTATCTGAGAAACGTCATCCCCTCAGAGCACTTACACAGGAAAAATAGATGATGTTTTTCCAGCTGTGACAAGGTTCATTTCCTTTCTGACAGGAAGTGTTCTTATAGTTAGTTTGGCAGAAACACAGGGGGACCCGTGCTGCCATGAAAGCCTCTCACTGCCAGCACTGTGAGTATGAAACAATGCTCGAGGCCTCTCTGACACAGCATATGTTGTTTCATACAGGTGGATTACATGTATGTGTTCTTTATGTTACTACTTAGATAAACTGCTCAGGTAGAAGTGATGTTGAATTCAATTGAATATTGAATGCTATGTAGGAGTGCTCCTTTTGTGCCACAGAAAGGATTTCTAGAGAAAAGGGGTATTTTTTTGCCTATTGGTAGTTCTCCCTCTTGTGTTGAATATGCAAAAACCAATGACTCGTGATTTAACAAAATGGCACATTTTTGACTTAAGTGTTTTTTTTTGTGGCATGGAGGGATATTGATCTTTAAGGATGTGTTTGATTTACCTTCTTGAATATAGATATATTCACAGAGATCCTGGTTTAGGATTTATATTCAGAAGACACCTGTGTAAAAGTATAGATATTGCAAAGACATGGACAGCTTATGTCCCTGGCTTGTTAACTGAGGAGGATGCCTTTGCTGATTCAGATGGATGTGGACTTCAGACAGTTCTTTATTTTTTGTTCCATACTGGTACTCCTCTATGTCAAGGAAAGAATGTGAATGTCTGCTTAAAACTTTTTAAATCAACTTGCACATACTGGCATATTTCAAGTTTTTTAATATATTGTGTTTTGTCTACCTTGGCTACGTTCCCTTTCATTTTCTGGAAAGCTTCCTGCTTCAGTTTTCTGTCTTGAAGTTCAATGTTGAACCCCTATCAAAGGCCCAGCCTCTCTGTGACTGATGCTCTGAGGTTCTTTCTGTCTTGGTCAAGTGATTTGTTTACATAGACTTCGCGTTACCATGGTTATATTAAGTCTGTCAGTCTGCCAAAAAAGGCACTTGCATTAGAAATTCAGAATTTACACATAAGAACATACTTTGTATCACTGTCTGGTTGGAACTGTTGGATCTGCTCCATCTTGCTGGTATTTAAAAAGTGAAGCCTTTCTCCTTTCTTCTGAACGGAGCATTTTACAGGATTAGAAAATAAGTGTAACTGAACGAATAGGATGGGAACGTGCTGTGTTGTGTTAATGGCCTTCTGAAACCTGCTCCTTGATGTGTGCAATGAGTGAGTGGACAGTACATTGGGGAGCCAATAGCTGCTTGTGATAATATTTAAATAAATCAGCTTGTGGACATCTTGTCCTGTAGGACCTGGCAGCATAGTGACTAGGGAAGACCCACTTTTGTCCACACTGGCAAAATTAACTTTTCAGCAAGTTGAAGAAATGAAATACTCTTGCAGTGGTTTGGCAGGAATGCGATGCTCCAACACTTGAGCGATGTGGGTGGTGCTCCATCCTGCAGCATTGGAGCCATGGCATCACACACGGCAGCAGAGGGGAGTAGGCAGATGTCTGGAAGGAAACATAGGTGTGAAGAGAGCTGATAGACGTCTTATGCTACTGGGACAGATGGTTCTCAGTCTCTGTGGTAGCAAGTATGCCATGTTCACAGACAGACACTTGCTCTGTTAAACATTATTAGCTTTTGTAGAAGGCAACTGACAGGGCTTCAAAAGGTACAGGAAAAGGAGAGTGATACCCAAAGAAGAGATAGCCAGCTTCTCCTAGGAGGCTGGCTAGGCAGAGTCACCAGGTGCTGTTAATGGTGTTCTGGTGCATAAGTAGACAAGTGACCAAAACCATGCAAAATAAATGAAACTTTTGCAAAAAATGAACAAAGCCAGTCACTGTCTAGAAGAAGGATTGCAAATCCAGAAGGAACAGTGTCCTTTTGCTTGTTCTGCAGCTGACCTGCTATCTAACCTACAGCAAACGTATTTAATGAGCTTTAGGAAGCTCTTACTACTTGTGAAAATGTGATTTGTTATCTAGATATCAAGCCATTGACAACTGCTCCTCAAAATGTCATAAGCCTCTTCCTATTTGCTTCCCAATTGACAACTGGGGGTGAACATTAAAAAATGCTTTGATTTCCACATCATATTGACTATGCAGTGACCACGCAATGCAATATCCCCTGCATTAATTCTTAAAAGATAATACTAATAAAACTGGAAGTGAAGAGTTACTTGTAGTGACGTTAGCGTGAAATGCTGTCTTCAGGAGAATTATTACTCTACCAGCATTGGTGTTAGGACTTATATTCTTAAAATATATTAACTTTTCATTATTTTTTAACTCAAATGTATGTATTTATTTGGTTTGTGGTTGGTTTTTTGGCTGCAAAAATGAAGGTAGATTTGCCTGTTTGGGGGCTGGATCAAATGACTTCCAGAGATTCCATTCAACCTTGACTATTCTGTGATTCTGTTTGTGTTTGGTTGTTGGGGGTGTTTTTTCAGTTGGTGGTTTCTTTCTGGTTAGGTTCATTTCAGGTGCTCCACTGTAATATTTCAGAATTTTAGTACATCGGAAAAATATGAAGATAAATACTGTAAATCAGAAATTGTCAGTGGGAATGTAGATGGAGGAGGAGGCTAGTCCTTTAAGAATGTACCTCTCAATATTTTTGTTATTGAAAGTCATTGTTTTCCTTTGTATTTGTGACCTAAATGTTGTACTTGCTGTCTTTACAGAAAATTCTTCGTGTGTTTTCTTCATTAAGGTGTAAAATAACTTTCCCTTAATGTCATTTCCCTTTGCTTCTTGACAATTTCCTGTTCTGCTACATTTCCCCTTTCTGAGGGATTTTGTTTGGTTGGTTGGTTTTAATTGATGACATAGAGTACGCTGAAAGTTGGCCCTCTGAACTTTGGTTCAGGAAAAAAAAGATCAAAACTAAATTTGGAAATGGTTCTGGCCAATTTTTCTTGATTAGACTTAAGGTGGAAGCCAAATTTAGATGCAGCGGATCTTCTACTGGTAAAACAGACTGTAACCTTTAACTGCCTAGACCATTATCTAAGATCATGCTTCATTAGCAACAAGATCATGTGAAAGATGAGCTGTGGCTTTGAGGATGTGCTGTAAATGCTAATCCACTGATTTGCTTTTGAATTTCCAACACAAACTTTGTGTTCCCATAGAAGATTCCTTCATACTTGCTTCCATTTCCTCATAGGCAAGAAGCCTTTCAAATGTGAGATCTGCTCTTACACCTCCACTGATGCAAGCTCTCAGCAACAGCACTTCCGAACACGCACTACTGAGAGGCCCTACAAATGTTGACTTTGTTCATATAGTGTAAATGTATGAAATGTCCCTCTGTTGGACAAATTCTGTAAATCTGTTGGCTTTTAAGAAAACAACAAAACCCCACACTTTAAGGTGTGCACTCCTACCCGTTAATAAAAGCTGCATCAAGCATTTATATACATTACTATTGGAGCTTGGCTCTACGAAGGCTTTTTTGTTTAAAGGGATTGCTTTCTGTCCCTCTTTACAGCTCTTTCTGTATATAACTGCATAGACTGCTGGAAGGTGTATGGAACATTAATGTGCTAAAACCAGAAATATCTGGTAGAAGGTGATAGCTGTGTCTGTGAAGGGGTACTGGGACAAATGGTAGTGACTAGTATAGAAGCAAAAATGTGTTCATTCACTAACTGTATGTCTTAATTTGCGGTATTAGGTGCACCATGCTGCTTTTTTACATGATTTTGTCTGCAACATTGCTTGTAGTGTTTTGATTCCACCCTCCCACCCCCGCTGAGTGAGGAAATGATCACATTTCTGACAGCGCTAATGCGTTTCATTTTGCAGTGTTGGCAGAGTGCGTCTTGCGATGAGTGGGAGCATTAGCCAGTCTTAGTAAAGCCAAAGTACCTGTTAGAAGTATGTGCTTAGCGTCCTTAGAGGCTGTTTAAATGTTAAATTCTTGTGTGTTTAAACTCTGTACACTAAATGATGTACTGCTTGCTTTGAGTTTTTTTTAAACTCGAAAGGTTTAAACTAAGATAAGCCAATGTTCACAAATCACTTCTTCAGGTATACAGAGGTTAGCGAAGAGATGGCTTCGTTAATTTTGGTTTGTTACTTCTGTGGAGGAAAGCTTAATTTGCTGTGTTTCTTTATCTGTCGTAATAAAGGTAGTTCTGATCACAAAGCTAGTGCTCCTTTTGGGGAGTCTTTTGATGTCAAATTAAAATCTGGATGTGCATCTCTCAAAAGTGATAAGATACCGTGAGCTTAAAGTAAGTTCCTCCTTCACCAAAAACTTTTCAGTACCTGGTAATGGAATGAGGGAGAATGTTTTTCCTATTTTTTGTGGCAGCTGTGTAAAAATGCAGAATTGTAAACATTTATCAAAATGTTTTAACAAAATATGAAGGAAACTTGTGTAATGGAATGGTTGCTTACTGGCCTTGTTACAAAGACATGTATTTGTTTACAGATATTTACTTTCTAGCAAGTATCGTGTATGTCCTAATACATGAGGGAGAAAATAGTGGTTGGAAAATTTGAGAGGAGTGGTAGTGGTGAACTGCTATAGAGTGAAACACTGGTAACCTATTACTCTTTATGCATTACTGTAGTAAGCACAAGAAATCCAGTTTTTTCTCCTGTCAGAAAGCTTTAATTAAAGGATACAGTTAAGCATGACAGGGGATGTGTCCTGCAGTCCTGTACTACTAAAAACCTATTTTTTTAATAAACTGTTCTGTAATGCCTGTCATAGTATTTTGTCTCTGTTCAGTATTATTTTACAAGTAATTTATTTGTAATAAGTTAGCCCTACTTACAGGGATCAAAGATTTTGTTGCTTGCAAATTAACAATGTGCCCCCTTCTACCAGCCTACTTTGCCTTGTTAGATGCACATTAACCATCATAATATAAACACTTGCATGCTTAACTTTTGCTGTGGAACTAGTTCCATTTGAAGTTAATAGAATTGTTCTTTAATAAGTTAAAAACTTATTATGTAATGAGGGTCTTTGAGATCAGGAAGTGAATGTTTTAACCAGTGTCTGTAAGAGTAAACGATAACACTCTCTGAAAGCACTCTTTGCTTTTATGTAGAATCTATGCTTACAACATATTTAGTTCCTCTCTGCATAGTGGCAAATGCCTGCACAGTGTTCCAGACCTAAACAGTTTGGATGTTTGAAATTGCCACTTGTGAAATAGTTTGCCTGAATTGGGTAAATACAGATAAGTTAGGGTTTTTTTTTTTGTAAGTAATCTGTTTCAGATCTGTAATAGCCTTAAGATTTTTAAGTACATGCTCTATTTCTGAAATTATATAAAAAATGCAACAAAATATAGGGCTGCTAAAGAAAACAAAAAAAAGGAGGCGGGGGGGGGGGGGGG